>JAZHYW010052513.1:0-17253 GCA_037355805.1 Ixodes ricinus
ATGTATCTGGGCCAAGCCTCGATCTATCGAACAAATTTAAAAAATAATCCAGAAGAAAAAAAAGAAAAAGCCAAATGTATCCTAGAATGCAGACACTTCTCTTCCCGAAGTCGTTTGGGGTTCACAAGCATATCTAATAACGCGGTGTAATTCAGACATTGACCTAACACAAAGCCCAGAACATGTTGTCAAACACTACCCAAACTTAATAATTAACGCTCGAAAACCTGAAAATTCTGAATAATAGTTTCTATCCAGTTTGCACCAGCAGCGATTTACGAACCCATGTTTTCCGAAAGCACACAAATAGTTGGAGCAACCAGTGATAGTCACTAGTAGCCTTTGATAGCCATCGTAACCCGTATGATCGACAAAGAGGACTGACAGATTATTTTGATAGGTTCCAGTAATTCATCAAAAGTAACCTGAAGAGGTTCTTAAGAATGAGTGAGACGACAATTTTTCATCTGTAAATCTAAATGCGACAAACACTTACCGCTAAAATATTGTCACGAATGACAGGAAAAGCGGCGGCAAGTAACTGAAGATAAAACAGAAGGGAGTAATAACTAATGTCGCGGGCGTCGATGTCGGCTTGACAGCACAATCAAACGCGTCCGAAAACTATATTCCATCTCACAAGTTGCATGCAACAGAAGCAAAGGTACAGCCGCTAACGCCTGGCTTTTAAAAGTGCCTTTTAGCGGGGCACTTGTGCCACACACATAATAAATATAAAAATAAAATCCCGTTTTCTTGTTTGTTTGTGTCTTTGGCTCAGGCTACCAGAAGGAACTTTTAGTATACCATTCCGATAACACCGATAACGATACCCGATACTGATCCGGCGCCTTACCGCGTGCATCGTTTGGTTATCGGGTACCGTTACAGGGGCTATCGGACGGTCTACTAAAACTCCCCAATATTGGGCGATTGGTAGCGTTTGGCTTTCATTTCATTTTCTCGCCCTCATCACCCCCCCCCCCCTCGGAATCGATCGCATAGCGTGTCGGGAGATCCAACGTTGGATCTCCCGACTCGTTGGACCCCTCGACCTATTTTGGCGCTTCTGGTCAAGAGATCCAACGAGTCAAAAGATCCATTATTGGACCTTTTGACTCGTTGGATCTTTTGACTCGCCAGACACCAGTCAAAATATCCAATGTAGGTCAAGAGGTCCAACGAGCCAAGAGATCCAACGAGTCAAAAGACCCATGCGAGTCAAGATGTCCAACGAGTCAAAAGGTCCAACGAGTCGGAAGGTCCAATAACGGATCTTTTTACGCGTTGGATCTCTTGACTCGGCAGACACGGGTCGAGAGATCCATTGTGGGTCAAGAGCTCAAATTACTCGAGAACTGCTGCTTTTTGACCAGGTGCCTTAGTTTTTGTTTAGGAAAAAAAGAAAGAAAAAATTTAAACAGATTCAAGTTTGATGCGCTGCTCAACTACGCACCGTTTTCCGGTTAACGGCCGGAAAACCGGCCCGAGGGGAGACATCCAGTTTTGTGTCGCTGGCTATGGGAAGTGGTACTATGGCCTCGAGATCCCGAAGCGCGCGAACGCTTCACGCGCGCGCTTCGGGATCTCGGGAGCCATGGTGGGGCGGAGCGCTTTTCTTCACTTCAGGTAGATGGCGCCACTAAAACTTTGCGTAATAAAAGTCCAAACTATCAGGCTTTTGACTCGTCTATTCACGTTTTCACGACAAAATATATATATAAAAAATTAGCCTAAAACCGAGCAGACATTTACTGAGCTTACTAACTCAATACACTTTCAACCAGTTCACGTCACGCGCGTAGTTTTCTTGGCCGGCACAAGCGGCTGCAGGACGGAAAATAGTCCCCTTTCCTTTTCGTGATTTCTCCGGACACTAGCAAAATTTTGAAAACTCAAAACATTTTTTTTAATTAGACGAAGGTAAAGGGAAAGATACACGCAAGAGATTCTTTAAACACTAAAAATCATTTCACGTCCCCTTTAAAGGTGTCATGAAACGTTATCGGGTTGGAACGTTCATGACCTTGCCGGTTCGTACTGGTCCCAGCCTGGCACAAGTATGCTCACAAAGACCGCCACTGATTCAGCAACTTCTTTGTCGCGATGAAATTGTGAAATTGCAAAGATAAAAGGGCACTACTTCTTTCAGTCTTGCCTTTGCAAAGCTGGATGACGTGATTGTGGAATCGAAACCACCCGACTGACGACAGTCGAGCGCGGCTCATGAATGGATTGGACACGAGAACTACGTGAGCACTCGACTTCGGCTCGTATTAATCAATGCCGCGGCGGACATTCGGGTAGTGGCACGGGTCCAATCACTGCGGTTAGGACAATAGCCCAACTTTTACAATGTCTGAGCTGAGCACGTGTTCTCTGCTTTGTCAACCCGAGCACGTGGGTATGAATAACGTTGAAGGTATAGGATAGGCACCAGGCCACCTGGCCGCTTGTTCTGGCTCAGAGTTGAGGGGATGAACGATGTTCATATTTCTCGAATTTTATTGGCGACTGCCATTGCCTAGAAAGAACAACTAAGGCAAGTTTATTCAGTTATTAACGTTAGGGAGTGATTCTAAGTAGTATTTAGTAAAAGTAGAAAAATCGTTTCAAGGCTCCTTTAGGACGCGCATTAGATGGCCACTTCGAAGAAAGGAACTCCCGATAATTCACCGGTCCTTTTCGTGCAAATAAGATATCGAAATTGGCCAATGGGACGGCAGTGTGACGAAAAATAATTTAAATTAATAATTTAAAATATTTTTTTAAAGGGCGGGTCGATATTCTGGTAAACTTTTCCTTTCTAATAAACTTTCAGGTTTGATATAATGTATATCGAAATTTAAATCAGAATTTGTTTTGCAGTAATGGATCATGGGATGCAAGGTTCCAAATATGTCGCGAAAATATGGAAGGTACAATGTTTTTTCTTTCGGCTTTATCACGTGCGAATAAAATAATAGACCGATCTCACCAGGAGTTGCGCTACACCACCGCTGCCGCGGTGCATTCTGGTACCTGTAGTTCTCCCCAGGTGTTCCGGCCGCGTCAATGCGCGTTGTGCGCCCGGTGTTTGAAATTTTTTGAGTTAATTAACACGATACTTTTAGGCGGATGTTTATTCATGGTTTTCAATTGGTGGCTTAACCTGTTGTTTACAACGGAGCTACAACAACAGCACCAGGCAAAAAGGCCTCGGATATTATGTCTTCCTAAAAGAAAGAAGCATGGCAAAGAATGGTAAACAGAGCCGGACAGAGCGGCAGATAAAATAGCGTTTTAGGATTTGTTTCGCGATTTGCTTCCTAATTTATATCCATTCTATTGCACGTCAGCTAAAATCTGTAAAATTACAGGGCACGAGACATAGAGCGTGCCGAAGTGTTCCGTACGCTGCAATCTCTCTGAGCATTCGCTCCGTAGCGGTATATTCTTTAATCTGTCTCAAATAGGACCTCCGCACTGCTTTACGAAGGCCGTTTTTAATACACTTCTTGCTCGATGTATTTTGGTGGTTTTAACTGTTATGGCGACGGCATGTTTCAAGCACATCTGTGCTTCAAAACAGGGCAATCACTATAAAAGAGCAGCGATTCCTAATATACATCACTTGAAATAAAACAACTTTTTTCGGAAGCAGCCTTCATTTTTTTTTCATACAAACATGAACTTACTTTCTAATGCAATTTAGAAGTGCAAAACTTATCGCCAATAATGTAACAAACTAACCTCATTCATTTTGTGATCTATTCTGCGTTAACACCAATCAAGACCGCAGAAAAAGCTTCTTCCGTCGGGCACTTGTTACGTTCGGAGCTTGCGCAAACAAAAATAAAACCGCGAATACACAGGCTGACAACCAGAATGAAACACATTTTAGAAAACTATCGCTCACCGAGAAAGAAAACTTTATGCAGAAGTCTGAGCACTATCAAGCTCAGTTTTTCACTAACACATCTGATGCTGTTCCGCGGTGCTACACCTAGTCGATGGTCCCTCGAATGTTCTTGTTCTTTGCCATTGCACTAGATGTTCACTTGTTTCCAAGTTAATTGAGACGTCCGAGCAGCCGGAATGCTCGAGTAGTGGCGTCGTTGTCGTTGTTGCTGTTGTTTTTCTCGTGGTCACAGTGGGACCACCGCGTGAACGGCAGTGGGCGTTCACGTAGTCAAATTTAGGGGTTTTACGTTCCAAACCACTGACTGGCATCTGGCACGCCCCAGCGGAGGACTGAGGATTAACTTCGACCACCTGGGGATCTTTTGACGTGCAACCAAAAGCTCTTGACGTGCAACCAAACCAAAAGCTTCTCCGCAATAAGCCTCCGTCAGATTGCGGGCACCTCAGCCGGGATTGCGTTCACGAAGACGGAGAACCAGACGACGACGAAGCAGACGACAAAGCGATTCTAAAACGATAAGACGACTGGAACTGCTTTTCTGCGCTTGCTGACAAACAAAGGCATCACAAACAACACAATCTTGTGAAGTGCAGACATGCAAGAGAATCAAGCTGATACCGGGGCGTGCCAAAAGATAATCTATGACGATGTACGGGGCAGCCCTATGTAGCCGGAAGCCGGAAAGGGATAACTACAAGTAGCATGGCAGCGTCACGCACTTCCGGAATGCGCGCGCCGGCGCAGTTCGCTTGGTGACATCGGTCTTTTCTGTTTGCACAGACAAAATTGACTAGGTGTCGTACATTAAAAGGAGAAGTAACATAGGACTTACGTGTTTATGCAAACCAAAGAAAAGAAAATATACGTACTATCGCGATTCATCGAAAGACGAATAAAAGTGTGAATGGCGGCTTTTGATCAATGCTGCTCAACCTGGACAACAAGCCAGTGAAGTGTGTGCATGCAGAGCAAGAGAAGGGGTACTAGGGTCCTTCTCCGCCTCTAAAATGCCTCGAACACAAAGGTGTTCAAGGCGTCGCGCGGAGCGAGATGTCCCGTGACGCTCTCGGCTTCTAGCATAGGCTGCGCTCAATCCTTAGGTGAAACGGAGTATAGCCTGGGGTCTTTAAGTGCACCACGCAGTAGTGGTTACACGAACGCACGCCGATGCTGGTTCTCCGTACAGCGTGGTGCCAGTCAGCAGTCATGCTGCACTGACTGGCAAGATACTGCGACATGTTGACCCTCTGCATAGATGGCTGCCAAACATTATGCTGTCGAAATGATCCACATAACCCTTCCTTCCGGTTGGGCTCATGCTGCGTATAGACCAACGCGCTGTTTTCATACAAGCCCTCACGAGGTGTGGGAAAAGGCGCAGTTTCCGCACGAGATGGGGGCACTGCACGTGCGCCGGGAGCGCGTCAAGTGGACCGTTTGCGCGTGCGCAATACCGATAGCGTCACCACCGCAGGGGCGGGACGTCAGCACCGTGTGTTGGTCTATACGTGTAGTAATTCAGTCACCGATTGACTGTTCGTCGATTTCTAAATTCGAGAAACAACCACCTACGTCCCCGCGACCGTGCAGCGCGCACAACTCTTGGGAAATTCCTGCGTTAGTCAAGTCATACTGCACGAAGAGATGGCGTTGGTCACCAGCCGATTGAAATGGAAAACGCACAACGCAGTGACACAGCCGTCAATTCAGGAACGCAAAGCCTCTCGTCCCCGAGGCCACTGTATCCTCTTCTCTCATCTCCCTCTTTTTTGTTGCTTTGCTATTCAGTCGCGGGATTCCACCCTACAGCAGTGCAGTGACCGTCACGACCCTCCTTGCCACCCGAAAGCCGTCATTCATCGTAGTTTTGCTTTTCTTTCTTTCTTGCTATTCTTCAAAGTCCTTCCTCCCCTTTCCCGGTGATCGGGGAGGGAGTCAAGAGGTCCAACGAGTCAAAAGATCCACGGCGAGTCAAGAGGTCCAACTAGTCAAAAGGTCAACAAAGTCACAAGGTCCAATAATGGATCCTTTGACGCCTTGGATCTTTTGACTCGTTGAACCTCTTGACTCGGAATCTACCGGATCTCTTGAAGCGTTGGGCCTCTTGACTCGTTGGATCTCTTGACTCGGCTAGTCGCATGACTATTGGATCTTTTGACGCGTTGGACCTCTTGATCATGCGCGGAAATTTCCCCTAAAAGCAGAGCCCCCGCCCCTTCGGGAGCTTCTCTGGAAAGAACGCCCACTCGCCTCCAGGACCGACGTATCATTCACCACTGGGTCCGGACATTTGGTAGAACGCCGTTTCATCGACGCCGTTTCATCAAGCCGTTTCATCGAACACCGTTTCATCGAACGCCGTTTCATCGAACGACCTTTCATCGATTCATCGAACGCCGTTTCATCGAATCACTTGACGCCGTTTCATCGAATTTCCCTTTACTGAAATTTGGAGTAATACAATACTTTTTACATAATGTACTATTGCTTTTGAAATAGTTTTGACGCCGCTCTAAGTTCGCCAAAAATAGAATTGCTACCCGGTCAAGTTTTCTCCACCTAAACGTTGGCGGCTGAATCATAAAGGTAGCTATCATATCAGAACCTGAGTGGATGCGCGACTTATTCTTTTCTGGCGAAGTAAGCGACTGTTCTCGGCCAGACACGTTTTCTTACTTCATCCCTCTATTTATTCACGCGTGAAGACACCTCCTTAAAAGGGAAACAGCTATTCTCTGTAGCGCCTTTTTTATTTTGCATTTGTCGATTTACCTGTGTTTTCATTTTATCCTAGGAGAATAGCTTTCTTTTTAAGAACATATACAGTCATGTCTCGTTAATATTGATAACCCGTTATATAGACACCATTCTCGGGCACAAACTGCTGAAAATACATGCAATTTTGTCTCGTTATTATAGATAACTCACATTATGGATGATATTACGGGGAACAGGAGGTGTCGCTATTAACGAGACATCACATGTATGTTCTTAAAAAAGACGCGTCTCCCTCTTCGTTAATTTATTGTAACCGGCAGAACCGTGGACCTGCCGGATCTTCGAGATGAGGACGATTCGTCACATGCGCACTCGTCACAGGACGATTGGTCACAGGACGATTCATCACATAGGAACATTCGTCACAGGATGACTCGTCATGCGGGAAACTGGTAACATCGATCGGGCAGGGGACGATATTAAATTGTAAATTTCAACAACTGCCTACATTCCCTGTTGAGGAGTTTCACGACTTCCCACTGTGACATAAACTAATCGGGTGAAAAATTAATTTTACAATACTCATCCGCTTTGCCTTTCATCATATTATCGACTCTTCAGCAAGGTTGATCTAAGTTGCTGGCTGGAACGAGCAATAATCCGACTGGCAGCCAAAACGGTGTTTGCATTCGCTTGCATGTACCTCTTCGAGAAAACCAATAAGTATCGAGAATTTTTCTGCTGCATGTGTACGAGTACCCCTCGTGCAGCCACCTCTCTTCTGTTGCGATCACCTCCATCCTTTTGAATGTGGTCCAAGTTCAAAATAGTCGCTTCTATATGGCCTCCCCATTCACCATACGGAGGGACCCAGAAGCTAAAACGTCTGTTACAAATTCTTCGACCTCGAGAAGCCAAAGACATACTAAGATATGAGGGGAGCCACTTTGCCCGCCCGAACCAAATTGAACAGTACATTTTTTGGGGACGAACTATTGTAGGACCGGTTGGCCGCGTGACGAGTTGTCCTATGATGAATGTTCCTGTGTGACGAATCGTCCTGTGACCAATCGTCCTTTGACGAATGCGCATTTGACGAATGGACCGTATCCCGATATATATGCCCTTGAACGGACGTGCGTTCATCACCGCACCTGATTATCGCAGCTTTAAAAAGTGTCGCCATAGTTCCCGTTTCTTATTGGCCACATTAACAGAGGTCATCATTTAATAAAAAAAGAATTGGTGACAAAATGTTTCTTCCTTTTAAATATGGATAAGTTTATAAATTATAATAAATATTAAAACACTGAAAAGAAAAATATTTCTTAGATGTAGAATTTGAACTGCTCAAGTAGGCGGCGTTCGATGAAACGTCTTCGATGACATGGCGTTCGATGAAACGGCGTTCGATAGAACTGCGTTCGATGAAACGGCTTCGATGAAACGGTATTCGATTAAACGGCGTTCAATGAAATGTCCGGACCCAATCTAAAACCTCAATTCCAGGAGAAAAAAATAGAAATGAAAAAGGAAACAAGCCTGCAGACGGGAGGAAATACGTACGTAAGAAAGCACTCCCTCGGCGGGATACGGTCCATTCGTCACATGCGCACTTGTCGCAGGACTATTGGTCACAGGACGATTCGTCACACCGGAACATTCGTCATAGGATGACTCGTCACACGGGCAACCGGTCATACAATCGTTCGTCCCCCCCCCCCCCCCCCAAAAAAAAATAAATAAATTTATTGTTCAATTTGGTTCCGGCGGACAAAGTGGCTCACCTCATATCTTAGTATCTCTTTGGCTTCTGAAAGGCGAATAATTTGTAACAAACGTTTTAGCTTCTGGTCCAGTCCCGAACATTGAATGTTGGTTCGGCCTGACAAAGTGGGTCACCTCTTATCTTAGCATGTCTTTCGCTTCTTAAGGTCGAAGAATTTGTGACAGACGTTTTAGCTCCTGGGTCCGTCCCGAACGGTGAATATGGAGGCCATATAAAAGCGACTATTTTTGAACTCAGACTACATTCAAAAGGATGGAGGTGATCGCAACAGAGAGTGGTGGAGCCATGCAGCTGCACGAGGGGTACTCGTACACATGCAGCAGAAAGAATTCCGATACTTATTGGTTTTCTCGAAGAGGTGTATGCAAGGCCAAAGTAAAGACTGATTTGGCTGCCAGTCGGATTATTGCTCGATCAAGCCAGCAACTGAGATCAACCTGCTGAAGAGTCGTAATATGATTAAAGGAAAAGCGGATGAGTATTGTAAGATTAGTTTTTCTAACCATTGGTTTATGTCAAAGTGGGAAATCGTGATACTCTTCATCGGGGAATGTGGGCAGTTCTTGAAATTTACAATTTACTATCGTCCCCTGCACGATCGATGAGACCAGTTGCCCGCATGACGAGTCATCCTGTGACGAATGTTCCTATGTGACGAATCGTCCTGTGACCAATCGTCCTGTGACGAGTGCGCATGTGACGAATCGTCCTCATCCCTCTCGGCAAGGGCAATCGTCGCGGCGCTCCTGCCCAAGAAAATGGATAAATAAAGGGAAAAAGGAGCTCGGGCACCTTAAGGGGTTCCCGAAAATTTCATCGAACGCCGTTTCGTCGAACGCCATTTCATCGAAAAAATGGACGTTTCATCAAACGCCGTTTCATCGAACGCCGTTTCATCGAATCGCTGACGGCTGTTTCATCGAATGTCTTTTATTTAAAAGTGTGAAAGATGCTATTTTATGCACGGATCGAGTGCATTTTCGTGTCATTCACCCATTTCATCGTCAGCTTCCTTAATGTCGAAACTTGTAGCTGTTACAATTTATTTTGATGCAAGTAACCCATGAGGATATTTGTACCGATTTTTATGTTTGTTTCGCAGTAGTGTGCTTATCTGTTCACTTTCTCTGTATCACCCGATGGGCCTCAAGGGCATTGTAACAAATAAATAAAAAGTCGCACTCCCGGTAAGAGCGCACTCCAACTCATGGAGGCCAGAAGGCGACTTAGATTTTGCACAAGCACAACAACTATTAGCCATGTGAGCCTCCTATCCTCTCATGTCTTTCTATTGATACTTTTTACTGCCTGAAGCTTGCAGTAGCTAAAGCTGAGATGCTATTTATGAAACTAGAACTAAACATTGTTTTTTTTAGTTCTAAGACTCAATGAAGTCAAAAGTAAGTACGTCACTTCAAATTTTATTTGAAAACTTTCGGCGGTTCATCTGTTCGTGCGACAGCCATTCACCGTTTCAAATGATGAGCAATCGCTCTCATAAAGTCCCCCACAGCCATGCTCCGACGGTTCTCATAAAAAGGCGGACCTTCTCACTTCTTGCCGCTATGACCTTCTTCTGGTGAGGAGGCTCTTGGGAACTCAGCATCGCCTCCAGCTTGTCTTCCGTCAGTTGACGTTCTGCGGCGATGCAAGTCCAAAACTTCCAGAATCCGAGATGGGCACCTGTGACCAGCATTAGGAAGCGGAAATGCCACCCTGGTGTTCGATAAGACGGTGTTCGATAAAACGGCGTTCGATAAAACGGCTTCGATGAAACGGCGTTCGATGAAACGGCATTCGATGAAACGGCGTTCGATGAAATGTCCGGTCCCACTTACGGTTAATGTGTGGGAAGCTGGGTCCGGACATTTCATCGAACGCCGTTTCATCGAACGCCGCTTCATTGAAGCCGTTTCATCGAACACCGTTTCATCGAACGCCGTTTCATCGAACACCGTTTCATAGAAGCCGTTTCATCGAACGCCTTTTCCTCGAACGCCGTTACAGCCTGTAACTTTTTGTAATTTATTTTAATTTTTATACACAACTTCATCTAGTTGTTTTTTTTTGTTTTTGTTTTTATATCACAGGGTGCAGTGACGAGATAAGTTCCATCGTGAACATATACTGCTTCGAGAAGAAAGCCTCCATGAAACAATGACCCATCTCCATGTCACATAAAACAATTAAAAATGAGACAAAAAAAAAACAGAAAGCACGTTGTGCTTTCTGGGAAGCAGGTAGTGTTTTATTGCCTGACAGCGTGTACGTGTAACCTTGGGTTATGTGAGGATCCGGAAGGGTTCAGTCTTCTAGGGTGACAGAGTACAAGAAAGCGTCTTGAAGATCATTCATAGGCAAAAGGGTCGGTGATAAAGATTACAGTGAAGGGGAAGTGGTTCCACTCCAGGCTTGTTTTGGGGACAGAGGACACAAGAGAGAAAAAAGTGCATGATGAACAGCTGCTTATCTTACCAGAAAACATACTCAGTGGGCTAAAGTCACTTACCATAAAGGACAACACAAACTGAAAGACAAATCGATGTCTGTACGACATCGGTTTGTACGTGTACGTGAACACTGTACACGTACAAACAATGTACGTGCACACTGAACGTGAACGACGCCACGTTTGCGAGCTCAGTTCGCCAACTATGCGCGCTATCCTTCCTGCCTTCTCATCGAATACGTGGGGTGCGTACGCATTACCGTTTCATTAGCAGTTTTGTACTTTTAGTCAAAATTCTAGGAGGTGTAATTATTAGTTTTGCTTTTTTTATATCCAGGGTTATGAGGAGATCAAGCCCAGTTTTCCAGCACAGGCAGCTGCGCTCCGGAAATGGTTCGATAAGAACTACGTGGTCGGGAAGCCCCGGTCACTTCCCAATGACCTGGTCGTGCGCGCGCCGCCCAAGTTTCCCTCTGACCTATGGTCCGTACACCCACTCATGAACCAGGGCCAGCCGAGAGGAAACAACTCTGTAGAAAGTTGGCACGCGCGTTGCCTCAAGGTGGTAGGACGTGCACACCCGGGGATCTGAAAATTCCTGGTCTGCATGGCCGCCGAACACAAGGCTACCCAGGACAAGCTGGAGAGAATGCTTCGAAGCCAAGAGCCGCCCCGCCAGAAAAAGACAAAAAAGAAACGAAATGATCTTTTTTTTTTGTGCCAAAATCGACGCAGCATGATCGTACCAGATTTTCTCAGAGCGATATTGCTCACCATCTCGAACACTAAAGAGTGTGCACTTGTAACATGGTAACCTATAGTGTTGAGAAATAAAATGCATTTAATTCCAAAGCTGATCTCATTTGTTTTTGTTTTCTTGCACGCTGGAACCCAACTGCAGGTGACCTGTTGGCAGACCCTTTGTGCAGCTTTTGTCTCTATAAAGTTTGCAAACTAAAAAAAAAAAAAAGAAATAAAGCAGATAAGTTTAATTTGAGCATAAAATTGATAGTCAGAGTATCGCTATATTTTATTTCTTGTGCTCTCCTGGCAGAGTATTGTTATATTATAAGCGTGCTGTCCTGGCGGTTAAACGTTTTCCGTGAATAAACCTTGAACTAAGCGTAAGGGTGCAGACGAGCTGGTGTGAATTGCACATTACTGCAAACCCCGAGACAGCAGGTAAAAAACGACGCAGAACTCAAGTGTTTTAAGTGTATGTTCTTTACCTGCAGTGTCGTGGTTTCAGTCATGTACATCTGTAAAGCTTTTCAGTAAGTCGCATACATAATTGTTTTTATTTGTTTTATACAATTGTTTTTATTTCTAGTAATTTGACACCACCTTCAAAACAATTTCACAAGTGACTTCCGTAGTATTAGCAAATGCAAAGTAAAACATCTATAAAGCATTTTGTGCCCCAAAACTCGATACAGAAAGAAATTCGATGAAACGGCCCTTAGTGATTCGATGAAACGGCGTTCGATGAAACGGCGTTCGATGAAACGGCGTTCGATGAAATGTCCATTCATTCGATGAAACGGCGTTCGATGAAACGGCGTTCGATGAAGTGTCCGCTACCCGTGGGAAGCAAAATAAAAAAGAAAAAAAGAAAGAAGCAAGACAAAGGAACTGATGCAAAAAGAGGTTCACTCACTGGCACAAGCGACAGCAGCGAAATGCCCTTTTTGACGAAAGCGGGGCACAGGCGCTTTGAACCCTGCCCCCCCCCCCCCCTCCGCCCCCTAATCCCATGGTTGTAAGAAAAAAAAAAAGAAAAAGAAAGCCGCGCATAAAAGACAAAAAAAAAAAGAAGACACCTACGTTTTGTCGGCGATGTGTTGCAGGCAACAGGCGGGCGAAAATCGAAGGAGCCATCAGACGCGACCGAGAGCGAACAAACTTCGTTGACCGACGATCGTGGAGTCAAGTCGCCTGGCCACCGGGTTACCCAGCGCAAGCTTGGCTCCATGGTAGCTCTCTACTTGGATGTTGTCTCAACTTTACGAGAGGGTGATGAGGAGGGCAAAAGGAGGTCTTCTCTTTTCGTTTTTTTTTGTTTGTTAAAGATAGAGCCAATTTTTCCAGCATCAAGCGAGCCTCGTGTTCTTTTTGTTTTGTACAACCCTATCTGTCTTCAATACTCTCACTATCTTCATTATCTTCAATTTGGATATTCGAGACTTAAAGGGGTAAGGTGGAACCTCGCACGTGAGAACTGTTCCAGCAATATCACATACAAACCAATAGTGATTGCTACTTTAGTACTAGGACGCGGTAATATGCATAGAGTTTACGATCAAAACTGACAAGATTACAAAACTCAGTTAAGCGTACTTGTATATTTATTCGGCTGCTCCTGTATCTAGAACTTGGTGCTCATTACCATGTTGCACTGCAAAATAATTTAGTTCGAATAATTATTTGCCTAACAAAATCGCATGCGTCACTTGGTAATGCCTCTTTCCGGGGGAAGCTGGAGCCGTCCTTCTTTGGGCCCCAGCTTCCCCCGCGAAATTGAAAATATGGCGTAAGGTTTCCCTTGAGTAGACTTGTACGTAAGCTTTTCTCCACAGCCGTCAAAAGCTCGGTTAGCTTTTCTCCGCATCGGAGTGCTTTGCGGTGAGCTGTTCTCCGGTGAGATGTCTTTCGGTGAGCTCAGCTCCGGTGAGCTTTTCTCCGTCGCCGACCCATAAAAACTGGACGCCAATTTTTTTTATTGCGATACCTCAATTCTACGAAGTCTACGAAGAGGAGCGAAGATAGCAGTTCTGGGTATTTTTATTTTGATCTACAGCTTTGCTATGTTGTCGCGCAAACAAAAATACAAAAAACACAACACATAAAGCGTTTAACCTAACTAAAAAGAAATAATGCAATCCCACTTTAGGTACATTTCACCTAGGAAAGGTCCCCAAGATCAATGGACGTTGTTCAGACAATAATGAAAAAACATAGAAATGAAGGACGTGAGAAAACAGTTTTCTACTTGAAACGAACATATAATAGACAAACGCAGCGGAAGAACCACTGCAGGAACAAATGAAATGAAGATGTGAGGAAGGGAAAACGCTGGAACCCTAAGTGCTAACAAGGTCACGTCCACGGTGGGGACACAATAGCCCGGAGATATATACCAGAAAGCTTATCTCTCTTCCAGAAAGGTTGGGGCCCTTATAGTTGCTCCTTACAATTGAATTCACTCTACCGTTTTGTTGATGGGGGAAGTGGGGTCAGCTTTTACCGGAAGAAATGGCAGAGATAAAAATGAATAAAGTTTACGAATTCGCCCCCCTCCCCCTTTCCGTTTTTTTGTTTTGTTTTGTTTCTATTCATGCATATCTAGTCTCCATTTGCCGTCCCACTGGAGTTTGACACGTCTGTCCTGTATGCGTATTCTTTTTTCATTTTTGTACTGCCATCCACACTTTTCTTATCAGTGCGTCATCCAGCAGGCCACTGTTTTTTCTTAGTAGGACGTACAGAACGAGTTCAATCCCATTGTAATAGGGTCTTCCCAAATTCATTACAAAAGAAGAAACCTTCACCACCTTTTACAAGTAGCAGGTCCGGTTCAAACGGCACTCCTTATCTCACCCAAACCGAAATGCGCACGTTCCCTTCCTGCCTGACGATCGTCTTGACGAAGCCTATATAAGCGAACGCCAGCGAAGCAATCAGCCACAACTGCCGACCGCCATCCACGATGAAGACCTCCACGCTCTCCGTTGCTGCCGTCGTCTGCGTGCAGCTGCTGCTGTCCTTCCACCAGGCCGAAGGACTCTTCTTCACCAGTCTAGCTCTCTTACCCTTCGGAGCCCTCGCCAGCCTCGGAGGACTCGCCGCAATCAAGGTTGCCATCGCCATGAAGCTCCTGGGCCATCTCGGCTGGTTTAAAGTGAGTCGCTACGGAGTAGGTCTTCGAGCTTCGATCGACAACCAGAAGTTTGCGGAGCGGTTGGTGCCGGCGCCTCCCAAGTCCAAGGGTCTCTTCGATGGCCCGAGCATTAAGGTTCCCGTGAACATCCTCCCTTACGTCCTCGGAGTTCCTTTCAAGAAGGCCACAACTTTCAAGCTGCCGGGGAAAGACTTCGTTCTGCGTGCCGACCAGTCTGCCAAGCTTGCTTCTAGTCACAGCTCTTATTCTTCCCATGGCGCGGCGGGCATCGACGGAACCAAGTGGTCCTTTCTTCAGCATGCGGGAAATCTGAAGACTCCCTGGTGAACGTGGATGACCGGAAGAAGGTTTCATACAAGGTACGTGAAAGCTCTACGTAACTTATGATCCGTGTTTTAGATGTAGAGACAAGTCTGTTGCCAAATTCGCTATGTTTTACCGAGGTCGTGGGCGACTTCGGCAAGCTTAACCCTATTGTCGTTATTTACGAGCTGTAAATCATTTTAATTTAGTTTTATCATTTGTTTTTTGCATCAAAGACATCAGCCCTTAAACACATTCTGTTGCTTTTGCAACAGAATGTGTGTTGCTTCGTCACTGCCAGCGTAGCCTGCGCACAGTTTCGCTTTGTGCATGCGAATGAAACCCACATCAGACGACATCGTGAAACCTGAGGCAGCCTTGACGATGTTCCACAGATTAGCTTACATAGAGGAGTGGGTGGAGTTGACGTGGGTTGAAATTGACTATGCATTGTCACTCACCTTTTCCGTGGTGTCTCTCTGCAGAGCAAGCGCAGTGCCCCTTCGGACCTCAAGATTGTGGACCAAGCCTTCGCTCTGGTGCATGAGCTGGACACAGACGGCTGCGTCCTCCGACTCACGTGTGAAGTGAGTGCGAGCCCCACTGACTACGGCAAGTACGGCGAGCGCGTGGACGGCTTCGTCAACTCCATGGGACCCGTGAGCGAGTCATCGTCCGTCTTCGACTACGCCAAGGCCTACCGCAAGGGCAAGTCTGCCGGGCAGGATGCGTGCACTTCGGATTACCCG
The DNA here is from genome assembly GCA_037355805.1 of Ixodes ricinus. Lineage (NCBI taxonomy): Eukaryota > Metazoa > Arthropoda > Arachnida > Ixodida > Ixodidae > Ixodes > Ixodes ricinus. The sequence goes on from JAZHYW010052513.1 coordinate 15,811, forward strand.
ACCTGCAAGCTGGACCTCAAGGGACTCGCAGCCATGATTGACCCCTGAACTGTGTACCGATTCTTGTATAAATGTACATATAACCCCTTCCATGCCTTTCGTTTTTCGGTGATATTCCGCCCGGTTTTTAGGTGATATTCCACCCATAATGATTGAAACCTGAGACTGGTTTGAAAAACAGAAACTCTTGAAGTAGGAATAGGTGGTTACTATTTCTTCGTGGTTTCAGTTTTATTTTTGAGCATTTTTTGAGTTTTATTCTTTCAGCTTTCGCGCCATTTCACTGCACGCGAAAGTAGCATCCGCCTCCTGGACTCGCATGTTTCCTCACCGCCGGTGAAACCGTCAGCGGTTTCGGCAGCGCACTGAGAGGCGCACTGCCGAAGCTTGGGGAGCACCGAGCGAAGGGCGTGAACACATCGGAGTAGGCCACGCACCCTCGCCCCTAGGCTCACTCTACAGGTGGCGCAGCCTGTGAGGCAAGCCACGCGCTCCTCTGTTCGCATTTCATTTTTCCCCGATAGTAAAACTGCGCCGACTTGACTTAACAAAATAAACAAAATACATATCGTTGTTTATCGCTTTGGACGGAATTCTGCTCTTTTCATGAGTTTCAAAAGATGACCTGCAGTCACCTGTTAGTCATCTTTTTGTATTACCACAATAGCGTTTTCTGGTTTCCGTTTATTTTGCTGTTAATTTTTTTCTCGCTTTTTATTTTTAGTTGTTATTATTATTCTACAAAAAAAAAGGGGGGGGGGGGGCGGGAGACCTACAGAACGTAATCTCAGCAATCGGGCCCGGCGCCGAGTGTTCTTCGACACATTAAATGAACATGAACACCGATGTAAAAATTCTAGGCGATCCTGGTCAAGCTGACAAACATCGACGCTTTTGTTTCTGGAACGCGTTCTCTTTTGGGGGAACAGAAACGCAGCCGGTGAAAAAAAATACAGGCAGCGTTTGGGCGCCATCTATCGGCAAGCAGGAGAGGCGTTTTTGGTGGCCTGCCTTGCTTCCGGTTCTGCCCTCTCCAAGCTAGTTGGCTGTCTGAACGCAGTCGGGAAGTGCGCTCACTGCTAGCGTGTTGTTTTCCTCTATCCAACACAACCGACAAGCAGATTTGTTTTCGATTAATGCGTTAACTACGGACGACTTCATTTGTTTGTACATTTCTTTTCCCGAATGAATGGACGACGGACTTCGCCGTGGCGCCCGTTGTGACTGACGACACAGTTTAAGCTCTTTTCGACCTATGAGAAAGTACGAACGGTTACATTAAACTAGGATTCATGTCATATGCAGTACCGGCAGTAAATTCAGAAAATATTCGAGACCAAGTTACAGTTAAGGAAAGCCTTTTTTTTTAATTGCAAGCTATTTGTTTAATTTGCTCGAAAAATGTTATTTGAGCAAGATGTATTCTCATAAATGTGAAAGCTT
>JAZHYW010052514.1:0-42036 GCA_037355805.1 Ixodes ricinus
TGTCATAAAGGATTCAATAGAAATCATCGCTTACTCGAAGCTGTATGACCGCACATTACCTTGCGATGGGTGCTCTGGCAGAGATGAAAGAAACACCCCCTGGATGCAAAGTCTGGTCCGAAGACTTCCCTTGCTGCCCGGATCGCAGCCATCTCGTAATCACTCACGATGACGTCGGGGTCTGGAAGGTAACCTCTTGCTTCGCATGCGTCAAGGACGGCCTGAAAAAGCTCTTCATAGATGGCGAGGCTCTTGCCAGCAAGGAGAGCGTAGACGCAGGCGACGGAGCTTTCCCCGACTGCGCACCTCAGCACGTAGAGTTGTTTAAACAGCCGGGGACAGACTGAAAACGTCCCGTCCATGTACCAGGTTGGGCTCGTACTCAAAGCTCGGAGCTGCTCGCTGCTGGCGAAGACGAGCATCCGGTCCCGCCGCTCCGATCCGTTGTCATAAATGAGGAACGGTTGTGGTTCTTCTCCTCCGGTCGTTGTCCAGATGTCCTCGACCTCGAGCTCAGCGGTGGACTCTGGTTCCGCTGGGCGCAGCCGGCTTCTTTGCTGGCGCAAGTCGCGACGCACAGTCTCCAGGCTTCCAATACTTGCCCGCACAGCAGCTGACGAACTGCATAACGCCTGGGCCAAGAGCTTGCTTGGTGGTTCCGACGTTTCTTTCGCTTTTCGTTTCAGGTCCACTCTTATCTTCGTCACGTTAACGCCGTCGACGTCACTGGCATGGTTGTGCTCCGTCACTGACCAAAAGCGAGTGATCTGCAATGCCAAAAAAAGGAAGATCGCCTGATGAGACGGTGCTTACCTAGAAAACACCAGCGCAGTTTAAAATTTCATGATTCAACAAGTTCTCACTTCTTCACCGAAAAATATCAGCTTGGAAACTATATTCCTTTGCTAGTGTTTAAAAATAAGATAATGTCGGATAACAGCAAAAATCGCTTCGCATTGAATATTGAAAATACGCCTAATTGCACGTGAAGTAAAAATCGTAAAATGTCCAGTAAGTATCATGGACGAACGGATAGACAGAAGTGATATTTTGGGACAGGAGCACTCTTGGTCAGTTCTTTATCAATTTTCTATCCAAAATTTCTCTCTCCATCTCTTTGCTGAAACGTGCGTGCGGTGCATCTTCGTCGTTCAGAGAATATATTTTTGCTAATAGGCAGCATTCATTATTTTGAAAAGAAAAGAATCAATGAATGAGTAAAACATTAGAATCTTAGCACATCCACAAACTCATTTTTACCCCAAATAAATGTCAAACCACTATATTCTAGTCAATAATGTGAAGAAAACTAGAGATCCGATAATAGCATGCAATACAAACACACAAATATGCCCCAGTCCGCAGCTATTTCCCGCTGCCAAAACAAGGATTCTTATACTCACACCATGGTCCGTCGTTATTGCTCCCTTGCACCCGCCTGTCCGCTGCTTACGGCACTGCCACCGGATCCACCCGTTTTTTGACTGCTTTTGCACGTAGTCGTAACCGTCAAGCAAAACTTTCGCCTTCCCCTTGTTTGAACGAATTACCTCCATGATGACAGTCAGAATACCGATACGGCTAAAAATGTTTGCTTTATATAGCTAACGCCTTCAGGAACTAGCCTTCGACTGTGCCACTCTCAGCCAATAAGAAATAGATAAAACTTTCCTAATGTGCGATTCAAAAAGGAACCGATAAACAACAACAAAAGGTGTGAACCCTGCTTTTGAGCTTAGCGTGGAAGGGGCTTAGACACAAAGGAATATCTCAAAACAGTCACGAGAAAGAACGCAACAAAAGGCGTGAACTCTGTTTCTTAAATTAGCGTGGAAGGTGGAAGCAAGCCTTTTAGTGAAACGTCGGCACAGATCTGAGGCTTCGACCCCCGCGTGCAACTATGTAGGTCATAGAAGTCCCTGTAGTGGCACTATCGCACAAAAGCAACGCGTGGAGAAACAAGCACGAACGGCTACAAAGCGGGCATGTCCGTGGAAGAAAGAAATCTTGACAATCTAATCACCGCCCTGTCCTGTTTTCAATGCTTACAATAGCTGCAGATCGAGTTTTAGGCGTCGCACTGCTGTAAGGTTCGCTTTTGTCTTGTCATAGGCGGTCAGAAAGTTTTTGTTAATGCGACCTCGAATAATTCGATTGCGTTGAAAAGTCCCTGAACACATTTGGGTATGTATTCCAACATAGTTTAATTCGATCTTCGAAATTATTCGACATAATTTCACGGTCCTGTACAGGTCGAACTAACAAAAACCTCACTGCATAGCTCTGCAGACTTTTCCCTACACTCCAAGTTCATAGAATTGTCAGATAGGCTTTTATTTGCCTATTAAATAATCTAAAAACGATATTTGACTGTAACAAATTCTTGCGAAAGATGTACAATCGGTTCCACAAATACTGCAAAAAGAAGAGAACGTTTCAAGTTATTAACCTGACTCAATATAGTGGTATAATAAATTGCTGTATGTGATGGAGCATCCAAAAGCTTCGAAATGAAAATAATTAAAAAAATTGGTGAGCTTTCCTCCGCCTATGTCCCAGGACCAGTGAGCTTTTCTCCGCATCTGCCACTTTTGCGGTGAGCTTTTCTCCGGTGAGCTTTTCTCCGGTGAGCTTTTCTCCGGTGAGCTTTTCTCCGGTGAGCTTTTCTCCGGGATTCGAGGAGGGCAAGGGGAGTTCTTCTCTTTTCGTTTTTTTTTTTTTTGTTAAAGATAGAGGCAATCCATTCCAGCATCAAGCGAGCCTCGTGTTCTTTTTGTTTTGTACAACCCTATCTGTCTTCAATGCTCTCGCTGTCTTCATTATCTTCAACTTGGATATTCGAGACTCAAAGGGGTAAGGTGGAACCCCGCACGTGAGAACTGTTCCAGCAATATCACATACAAACCAATAGTGATTGCTACTTTAGTACTAGGACGCGGTAATATGCATAGAGTTTACGATCAAAGCTGACAAGATTACAAAACTCAGTTAAGCGTACTTGTATATTTATTCGGCTACTCCTGTATCTAGAACTTGGTGCTCATTACCATGTCGCACTGCAAAATAATTTAGTTCGAATAATTATTTGCCTAACAAAATCGCATGCGTCACTTGATAATGCCTCTTTCCGGGGGAAGCTGGAGCCGTCCTTCTTTGGGCCCCAGCTTCACCCGAAATTGAAAATATGGCGTAAGGTTTCACTTGAGTAGACTTGTACGTAAGCTTTTCTCCACAGCCGTCAAAAGCTCGGTTAGCTTTTCTCCGCATCGGAGTGCTTTGCGGTGAGCTGTTCTCCGGTGAGATGTCTTTCGGTGAGCTCAGCTCCGGTGAGCTTTTCTCCGTCGCCGACCCATAAAAACTGGACGCCAATTTTTTTTATTGCGATACCTCAATTCTACGAAGTCTACGAAGAGGAGCGAAGATAGCAGTTCTGGGTATTTTTATTTTGATCTACAGCTTTGCTATGTTGTCGCGCAAACAAAAATACAAAAAACACAACACATAAAGCGTTTAACCTAACTAAAAAGAAATAATGCGATCCCACTTTAGGTACATTTCACCTAGGAAAGGTCCCCAAGATCAATGGACGTTGTTCAGACAATAATGAAAAAACATAGAAATGAAGGACGTGAGAAACAGTTTTCTACTTGAAACGAACATATAATAGACAAACGCAGCGGAAGAACCACTGCAGGAACAAATGAAATGAAGATGTGAGGAAGGGAAAACGCTGGAACCCTAAGTGCTAACAAGGTCACGTCCACGGTGGGGACACAATAGCCCGGAGATATATACCAGAAAGCTTATCTCTCTTCTAGAAAGGTTGGGGCACTTATATTTGCCCTTACAATAGAATTCACTCTACCGTTTTGTTGATGGGGGAAGTGGGGTCAGCTATTACCGGAAGAAATGGCAGAGATAAAAGAATAAAGTTTACGAATTCGCCCCCTCCCCTTTCCGTTTTTTTGTTTTGTTTTTGTTTCTATTCATGCATATCTAGTCTCCATTTGCCCTCCCACTGGAGTTCGACACGTCTGTCCTGTATGCGTATTCTTTTTTCATTTTTGTAATGCCATCCACACTTTTCTTGTCGGTGCGTCATCTCGCAGGCCACTGTTTTTTCTTAGCAGGACGCACAGAACGAGTTCAATTCCATTGTAATAGGGTCTTCCCAAATTCATTACAAAAGAAGAAACCTTCACCACCTTTTACAAGTAGCAGGTCCGGTTCAAACGGCACTCCTTATCTCACCCAAACCGAAATGCGCACGTTCCCTTCCTGCCTGACGATCGTCTTGACGAAGCCTATATAAGCGAACGCCAGCGAAGCAATCAGCCACAACTGCCGACCGCCATCCACGATGAAGACCTCCACGCTCTCCGTTGCTGCCGTCGTCTGCGTGCAGCTGCTGCTGTCCTTCCACCAGGCCGAAGGACTCTTCTTCACCAGTCTAGCTCTCTTACCCTTCGGAGCCCTCGCCAGCCTCGGAGGACTCGCCGCAATCAAGGTTGCCATCGCCATGAAGCTCCTGGGCCATCTCGGCTGGTTTAAAGTGAGTCGCTACGGAGTAGGTCTTCGAGCTTCGATCGACAACCAGAAGTTTGCGGAGCGGTTGGTGCCGGCGCCTCCCAAGTCCAAGGGTCTCTTCGATGGCCCGAGCATTAAGGTTCCCGTGAACATCCTCCCTTACGTCCTCGGAGTTCCTTTCAAGAAGGCCACAACTTTCAAGCTGCCGGGGAAAGACTTCGTTCTGCGTGCCGACCAGTCTGCCAAGCTTGCTTCTAGTCACAGCTCTTATTCTTCCCATGGCGCGGCGGGCATCGACGGAACCAAGTGGTCCTTTCTTCAGCATGCGGGAAATCTGAAGACTCCCTGGTGAACGTGGATGACCGGAAGAAGGTTTCATACAAGGTACGTGAAAGCTCTACGTAACTTATGATCCGTGTTTTAGATGTAGAGACAAGTCTGTTGCCAAATTCGCTATGTTTTACCGAGGTCGTGGGCGACTTCGGCAAGCTTAACCCTATTGTCGTTATTTACGAGCTGTAAATCATTTTAATTTAGTTTTATCATTTGTTTTTGCATCAAAGACATCAGCCCTTAAACACATTCTGTTGCTTTTGCAACAGAATGTGTGTTGCTTCGTCACTGCCAGCGTAGCCTGCGCACAGTTTCGCTTTGTGCATGCGAATGAAACCCACATCAGACGACATCGTGAAACCTGAGGCAGCCTTGACGATGTTCCACAGATTAGCTTACATAGAGGAGTGGGTGGAGTTGACGTGGGTTGAAATTGACTATGCATTGTCACTCACCTTTTCCGTGGTGTCTCTCTGCAGAGCAAGCGCAGTGCCCCTTCGGACCTCAAGATTGTGGACCAAGCCTTCGCTCTGGTGCATGAGCTGGACACAGACGGCTGCGTCCTCCGACTCACGTGTGAAGTGAGTGCGAGCCCCACTGACTACGGCAAGTACGGCGAGCGCGTGGACGGCTTCGTCAACTCCATGGGACCCGTGAGCGAGTCATCGTCCGTCTTCGACTACGCCAAGGCCTACCGCAAGGGCAAGTCTGCCGGGCAGGATGCGTGCACTTCGGATTACCCGACCTGCAAGCTGGACCTCAAGGGACTCGCAGCCATGATTGACCCCTGAACTGTGTACCGATTCTTGTATAAATGTACATATAACCCCTTCCATGCCTTTCGTTTTTCGGTGATATTCCGCCCGGTTTTAGGTGATATTCCACCCATAATGATTGAAACCTGAGACTGGTTTGAAAAACAGAAACTCTTGAAGTAGGAATAGGTGGTTACTATTTCTTCGTGGTTTCAGTTTTATTTTTGAGCATTTTTTGAGTTTTATTCTTTCAGCTTTCGCGCCATTTCACTGCACGCGAAAGTAGCATCCGCCTCCTGGACTCGCATGTTTCCTCACCGCCGGTGAAACCGTCAGCGGTTTCGGCAGCGCACTGAGAGGCGCACTGCCGAAGCTTGGGGAGCACCGAGCGAAGGGCGTGAACACATCGGGTAGGCCACGCACCCTCGCCCCTAGGCTCACTTCCAGGTGGCACAGCCTGTGAGGCAAGCCACGCGCTCCTCTGTTCGCATTTCATTTTTCCCCGATAGTACATATCGTTGTTTATCGCTTTGGACGGAATTTTGCTCTTTTCATGTGTTTCAAAAAGATGACCTGTTAGTCACCTGTTAGTCATCTTTTTGTATTACCACAATAGCGTTTTCTGGTTTCCGTTTATTTTGCTGTTAATTTTTTCGCGCTTTTTATTTATAGTTGTTATTATTATTCTACAAAAAAAAGAGGGGGGGGGGGGGCAAGGAGACCTACAGAACGTAATCTCAGCAATCGGGCCCGGCGCCGAGTGTTCTTCGACACATTAAATGAACATGAACACCGATGTAAAAATTCTAGGCGATCCTGGTCAAGCTGACAAACATCGACGTTTTGTTTCTGGAACGCGTTCTCTTTTGGGGGAACAGAAACGCAGCCGGTGAAACTAGAACCGTAATTCCCGCCGCTTCTAAGGAAGCGGCACAAAGGCGGCGTTCCTGTATTTTTGTCTATTTATCTACAATTGTGCAGAATTTAGTAAGAAGTTAGGCTTTTTTATATTGGCAATGGGCCTTTTCCGCAAATGTTGAGCGCCATCTATCGGCAAGCAGGAGGCGTTTTTGGTGGCCTGCCTTGCTTCCGGTTCTGCCCTCTCCAGCTATGTTGGCTATTTCGTCTCAGGTAACGACGAAATGGTTGACTTCCACAATAGCCTGTACTATGTCTTTTTTCTATGGCTGTCTGACGCGGTCGGGAAATGCGCTCACTGCTCAGCGTTTTGTTTTCCTCTATCCAACACAACCGACAAGCAGATTTGTTTTCCAATTAATGCGTTAACTACGGACGACTTCATTTGTTTGTACATTTCTTTTCCCGAATGAATGGACGACGGACTTCGCCGTGGCGCCCGTTGTGACTGACGACACAGTTGAAGCTCTTTTCGACCTATGAGAAAGTACAAACGGTTACATTAAGCTAGGATTCATGTCATATGCAGTACCGGCAGATAAATTCAGAAAATATTCGAGACCAAGTTACAGTTAAGGAAAGCCTTTTCTTTTTTTAATTGCAAGCTATTTGTTTAATTTGCTCGAAAAATGTTATTTGGCAAGATGTATTCTCATAAATGTGAAAGCTTACTCTAAACCGTCCAAAAACACCGGCGCCTGAATGTACCAATGTAATTCTCATCGAAGGTGTATTTTTGTGGTGGATTTCACCTTGTGAAATTTCAACGCGTAGATCCATTTCTATTATAAAATGAGACCAACAAACTTGTCCGGGTCAACGGCGGACTTGTTCCGCGACTATACTGAATTAAATGTCGTTTGCGAGCGCCGCTGATCCTGGCGAGTTTGTTGGTCTCGTTTTTTACTGGAAAAAAAAGCACCACTTTGAAATTTCACAAGGTCAAATTAACCACTAAAATACATGTTTAATTAAATGTCATCCCACTTGAGGCTACAGCTGTGTGTGACTGTAGGTCCTGAAGAAAAAACACAGAATCGGCCACACCTGTTTCCTTTTTATCTTTATTTTTAGTTTAGCGCCTGTAGACAATGCTGCAAACTTATTTTGGTTTACTCGATACATACACGAGGACAACACATCAAGATGATTGTTTGCTCTTTCTTATTTAACCACAAGACCAGCAGATGCGGTCGTGGTAGCGAGAGATCTGCTCCCATTTCACTTTCTGGCTGTGCACGTAGCAACAAACGGCGCAGCGTATAGTCACTTTACCTCAATGATTTATAAATATTTGAAAACTTTGGGTTATTCCAATGTTTACAACAACCAAAAAGCAGAAAGGCAGTTTGCGTAGCAACGCGAGACCGTCACATTGGTAAACAAAAAAGTGTGCCAGTGAAACGCACCATCGCAGAAACGCCAACTCCGAGGCGCTCGCTCTGCGTGGCACATAAGCAACACGACAGCATACCTAACCAGTCTGCTGACTTGTATTCACACACAAATAAAAAATGAAGGAACAAAAACATGAACCTTCTTGAAGTGGCAACTGCAAACGCGGGAGTGCTTTGAAGCCTGCCTTTACGAGCCGTCCGCATTGTATCGCTGGATCGCCCGAATCTAGAGCTGCCGCTTCGTCGAGTGCAGGCTAGCAGAAGGAAACCCAAAGAAGCTTAAACCGCGACAACGCTTGCTGTCGTTGCTGCAGACAACAACGAAACAGCGCTAGGGCCTGTCGGAGAGCTTCGAAACGCTGGACCACCGCTGCCTCCTGCAGCCCCGAGCCGGACGTACCACGCCACCAAAAATGGCAAACTCCTGTCTGCTGCTGCCGCGCATGCGCCGTGGAAACCCCGGAAAAGGCCCATTTCAAACTCTGACTTCAAGGGATAGTCGAAAACGAAGAACCGAAGGAAAGGTATTAGTGGCGGCTGGACACGAAGTTCGAGGGGAATATTTTCACTTGCTTTTAAATGGTTTTATTTGAAATATCTTTATTTTGCCATGCCAGTGCCCCCAGTCCTCTGTCGGCCTTGACATAGGGGTAGAGCTGCCGCCACGGGCGTCACGGGTGCTGCTCTTACGGTGTTTTTTGCAAGAGCCCGTTGCCGGGCTTGCGAAAAACATGCCCCCGTCCGAGTTTTCTCCAAAGACCCCTCAACAACGCCGCCAAGGCGGGGTTGGTAGGTTCCTACAGACTCGACTGGGAAGTACAACTGGTCTAGAATGTTTGGTAAGAACCCTAACTTTTTATTTAGTTAACTGATTTTTACTTGGCCAAACTTAGAATAACGATGCAGACCCGATGTCGGCGCATGTCTCGGCCGCTGGTGCCAAGTCGTGTTGCCGTTCCGTCTCGTTTCCTCCTGTTGTCATGCGAATATTCTTGTATACCCTCGTACCGAGGGTATAAAGAATTGCACGACTTCACGCCACCACATGGAGGTGTAAAGTCGTGCAATCGCGAGGCAATACGGCAGCCATTGCAGGGTTACCAGGTTGGGCTATTAATAGCCAACCTGGGCTACTTTGTAATGCATTCGGCGTCGAAATATGGCAATTGGTGGCACTTTTTTGTTTTTTCTGCTTGTTTTAAAGTAGATGTACAGAAGACACTTCAGCATGGACAGAAAGCGACCATCCACCTTTTCTGGATTCCCGCTTTCAGGAATCTTCTGCGTGATTATTCGTGGGCTTGATGCCAGAACCTCTTAGCTCAAGTGAGCTACCGTGACCTGGATTCAGGTCACGGTAGTGAAGCGGCAGGAGCGAAAGACATCGCTATTTTTATTATTTGTGGCTTATATTATGCTCCCAAGTTCTTTCTTCTTCCTACTGGCGTCTCTATTTTCCTGGAGTCTCCCACCATCCTCCTACAGGATGCACTTCGTCCGAGGAAGAATGATACTAAAGGCAACTCAAGACATCAGCAGAAGTTGATGTGGCCCGACAACGCCTGCTGTGCCGCATATAACGAAAGAGGATTTTCCACGAAACATGAAAGTTTTTTAAAGCACAATGAGCCATAAAAAAAAGACAACAGATTTGGAGCAATGAATATTCCGAACAGGCCAAGATCGATGCGCACGAGCAGCCCTGTTTCTCTTGCTACCCGAGCTTGCCATCGCGTTCTCGACACTGCCCATGTCGAATGCCGCCGTGGAGAGAGTATTCAGTCACGTGTCCCTCACAAAGTGAGGCCTAAGGAACAACATGTGCCTTCCAACTCTTCAAAACGTCCTCTATGTAAAGCTTGCTTTCCTTGGGAAGAACGAGCGCTTAAAGGACATCAACCCTACTGAAGACGTGTTTGCCCGTTATAACACGGAATTCATGTATGAGGCGAGTAAGCCGGGCACGAACGAGTGCTATAACTATGTGACTGTAAAAACGCGTGTGGAAAATTTGTATACTTTTGTGTTTGAAATAAAACCTTCAATGCATTTCAAGATGTCGTAGACCTTGCAAGCTGCTCCTAAACCCTAGATATGCAGACACAGTGCCTTCGAATTGAGCTCGCACTTTCGAGCGCACAATTTTTGGGCTCCGCCGAATGTGGGTACCTTTGGGCCACATAAATCTCTTGCATTTGGCTACTTTTGGGCTACACCGCCTGGCATCTGGCGGTTGGAGCTGGAAACTACCTGGCACCCCTGTTTACGACCTTGTTTCTTGTGTACTGCCGCTGCGACCTACGGGGCTGCCGTGGATTTCGTCCGCGACAACTTATTCTCGAATGCTACCAGAATCTGAAAAGTCCTATGCGAATATCGGCAACAAGCGATTTCTTCAAAGAAGCCGAAGAAATTCTTGTGATGCGTGTAGGGTTCGGTTCGGCAAATGGCAGCTTGTGCTACAACGTGTTGAATCTTCACGGATTCCTTCCTGCTCGTTTTTATTTGTTTAGTTTTTTGTTTGCGTGGTTGTTTTGCAGTGCCCGTGTCGACATATATCTCGGATTACATCTTTCAAGTCAGGTTTTTTATCCTAAGTGCACGGCAACCTAGTCCTTAGCAATAATTGTGCGTTCTTCTACTTGTACCTTTCCTGACTACCTCTAGAATTAGGCAGTGTGTATCTGCTAGCAGCCGGGAAAATAATTTCCCCGAAATTCTACCTGCGGTCGCCTGCCATTAGCTGTATGAAATCATGTGACAACTGCAGGTAGAATACTGACTTTCTTATTCTCCCGACATTGTGTGAAGAGACCTTTCACTGACACCTTTGCGGGGATACACGTTTTATAGACACGTTTCGTCGACGCTTACGGTTTGTCGACACAAATGTTTCATCGTCACTCGTTACACGAAATGCACGCTGTAGGGACATTTCTTCGCGCGTGTATTCCTGAGGTGCGTGCACACCCACCCGATCACGCCGCTTCGCGGCCACAGTCTGGGGCGGCTCATTACAAGAAAAACAAGAGCAGCTAATATAGGAAAGCTAATCTGAGCTGTTTATGAAACCTCGCGTGTCGATCAAACGTCGTTTGATGAAGTAATTGTACCGTCAATGAGTGGCGACTGCCGGTATAATTTTGGGGAAATAATTCTTGCAGCTGCCGGGAAAATAGGCACCACCTAAGAATTATTCCGGTTCTTGTTTGCTTAGCAATCTTCTCAGTTGTCTAACGTCTTGGTTGTACATCTTCAAATATCATGGATTGCTTTCAAGTTTGTACTTGTCTACAGACTAGGCTGTGTCTAATAAACTTCTAGCATATTTGAAAACAATCCCCTGTGTCTGTTTACATGCCTTTTTGCAATCACTTGGACGAATATATTTTTTAAGGGTTTCCTTGAAGTTTTAAATAGCTTTATGAAGTTCAAAGCGTTCTAAACGATTTTGGGATGTCCAACCTTTTCCTATAATTAGATACAAGGTCGGCGCTTTTATTTATTAAGTTGTACAGTGAGAAGAAACAATTTGTTTTATATTTTACACGATTGCGGTAAATAGGAAAAGCTATAGGCAGCTATAGTCCGATGGTGAAGACAACCATAGGATGATCTAAAGAATAAGCCATAGCAGACCACACAAAAGGCAACATACGGGTGAAGAAACCGTACGGAAATCTATAGGCAGCAATAGCATTATGTGTAAAGGGAACCATTGACGAGCTATAAAAATATTTATAACAGACCATAGAGAAGGCAAGAAGGCAGTAAGAGGCTAAAGAAACCGTAGGAAAAGCTATAGGCAACTATACATTGACGGTTAAATAGAACCATAGGACGAGCTATAGGCTAAGCTCTAGAAGACCTTACAGAGGGCAAGAGGCGGCTAAGGAATCCATAGAAAAAAACTACAGGCCAGCTATTGAAAGACGGGTAAAGAAAACCATAGGACGAGCTATAGAAAAAGCTATAGCGGACCATAGAAAAATTAATAGCCGGCAATCGCACGCTGGCTAGAAAGGCTCATTGGGTAAACACTAGAAATCTTTATAGCGTACCATGCAAAAAACTATTGGCGAGGAGATCGAACTATAAAAGGCGCAGTTTCATTATCATCATCATCGCCACAAACAATCGCTGTGTGTCCACAACTCCGATGCCAACACTCGCCTAGCGTACTATGGTGACTGGAGCGCGTCTCCGTCTGGCGTGTTTAGCGTCCTATCTCGCCCATACATCAATAGTGGTCCCGAAGTGGCAACAAATGACGTCACAAACCCCGGAGTGTCATGCTGTTGCCTGTCGCGATCCTTGCGGTTAGTCGTAGAAATGCTGGCGAAAAATACAAGCGCACGCGAGTGTCGCTGCCGTCACGGAGTCCCAACCTCTGGCGGCCGTAGCTTCCGTGGACTGTAGCATTGAAGAGCGACCTGCAGCAGAACAGGCGCCTACCACACCCGCCGCCGCTGATGGAACGCCGCCAGGATCGCGACCGGCGATAGCATGATACTTGTATGACGTCACCAGGCGGAAATCGAAGGACCACTTTTTTGGACATGGTAAACACACCGCTCTGAGACGCGTTCCAGGCACAATAAGCGTACGCTGCATCGTTTTTGCGCTCGCTGCATACTTGCTTGTAGCGATATGGTGCACACTTGCTGCGCACTGCAGTGTTCGAAGCATGCTTTTGAACCGGGTATATGTGGAGTACGCAGCAAGTACGCGACGATACGGACACTGTCCGCCTCCGGCTGAGTTGCAACGCTGCACTCGATGGCATGATGGCAGATGAGCACGCCATCTCCTTCAACAAGACACCGCTTGCTTTTGCCGATGTCGTCCATGACTGTCGCAAGAGAAAAAGTAACTAAAAAATAAAACGCAAATTTCGGAATCATTCGCAAAAAATAAATTGTCCCAGGACACCTAAGCAGCTCTTATAAGTTGTGAATGCGAAAGCATGTCGCCTGCGACGTATTGCTACCTCTTCGCGTTGTCGAAGGGCCTCGTCCTCTTGCCTCCTTAGACGCATGAATGGCGATCCGCTCGCGCCTCACGCTTAAGAAAGGCTTTGTTCTGTGTCCTAGCGCGTCGCGCCGCTGCTAGTTCTTCCCGCCGTGTATTCGGAGACTTGACAACGATGGTAGATCTCGCTGCCTGCTTCCTCGCTCGTTGTGCTGCGTAATTCCGCTCCCTTAGTTTGTCTGCGGTGTACTTGCGTGGACGGGCAGGTTTCGCTACTGCCGAGGTTGCGGCCGCCGACGATGTAGATGCTTGAGGCGCCGCCATGTTCATCGGTGTCGAGTAGAAGCGGCCGAGCGCGCACCACCGTGTCCCTTTTACCCGCACGCTGCCGGCGCGGGACCTATGACGCGCGCAAGCCAATGGGAGCCTATCCATCAAATGACTGCTTCAGACGACAGGCTTCGGTCTATTGGGACAGGGGAATTTAGGTGCCGTTTGTTACGCGGCTTAAAAAGCTTATAACGCCGGTTCGCTTCATGGGAAAGCACGCTTTCTCATTAAAACACGGGCACCGCGCCGGTCGTGCACAACCCAGCGCGCGCGGCCGACACGACGCGGCTGGCCCGACACACCCGCGCGTGACCAAGCATGCACTAGTTTCGCCTACTAGAAAGGACTTAAACGACATTGAACGACCAAGGGGAGCAGATTGCTTTTATCTATATGCATTTAGAAAAAAAAGGGTAGTGTTACACATCTCTCACGATCCTTGCGTCGCCGTCTTCCATGGCAGCAAATCCACTCGTGAGTGTGGTCGTAAGGTTTGTTTGCAACACAGCGCTGGCTCCCAGGTGGCCGGTAGGTAGCGCTACTGCTCGATCTCCTCCCAATAGGTGACTAAAGAAACCAAAGAGAAAGCCATAAGCAGCAATAGCATGATGGCTAAAGGGAGCCATAAGTTGACCCACAGAACATCCTTTAGCAGAACATTTAAGAAGCTATAGATGGCTAAAGCAACTCAGAGGAAAATTTATAGTCAGCTATACCAAGTCGGCTGAAGAGAGCCCTACGGTAAGCTATATAATCTTTAGCCAGCCATTAGAAAATCCAAAAAGCGCTGCAGCTTCAGCGTGATAAGGCCATATACATAGCTAAAGAGGACTATAATGGCGACCATAAAAGATGCTACAGACAGCCATAGAAAAATCTTTAGCTAATTGGGCCAAATAGCTAAAGCCGCCCTTACAATCCATTTTTTATAGCCGACCATAGGACATATTTGTATGAGGATTTATCACTGACATGCTCAATACAGCCACTTTCGTCTTGTTACTTTATACATGACGAGTAGGGTGACTACGGAAATTAATCGTCGTGATCTTTGAAGTGTTCAGCGTGGTCCGGTAGCTGCCAAGATCGCTGCTCTATTTGAGTCGACCCGTCTACGTTTCTACCCCATCACCTCCACGAGAAACGTACACTCATGAAATGAAGCGTACGTACCATGCAACGAAAGATAATCCTTGCGGGGTTTATTTCAGTTCTATGTAAAACAAAACAGCATATCCAGTCGAGAAGAACGAGCACTGCCTTGAGACGAGTGACTGCGTCCGACACAGGTCGGACGCGGCCCGTCACCGTCGAGACCTCAACCGGCTTGCGGGAAATACGCAGTTTTCGAACACTACAGTCCCGCGCAATAAACGACACTGAAACGACGATTCGGCGAAGGAACGAAGCAACGAGACGGGGTCCCAAACACGAGTTCAGCTTTTCATTCGGGAGGAGTCGCTTGAAAGTAAATAGTCGTACAGACATTCAATTCAGGTTGCAGGGCAAAGTGGGGAAGGAGGGCGGGTCCGCAGTACGAAGGAACGGATGATTCACCACAGTCGACGAATTCACCGCTGCTTTTCTTAGTTTGCGCTGCATCTCCTGCCACATACAAAATAAAGCACTCGAAAAAAAAGACGTTGTCGGTTTTGTTTAGGTTTAATC
This sequence comes from Ixodes ricinus, assembly GCA_037355805.1. Lineage (NCBI taxonomy): Eukaryota > Metazoa > Arthropoda > Arachnida > Ixodida > Ixodidae > Ixodes > Ixodes ricinus. The sequence continues at coordinate 14,900 of JAZHYW010052514.1, forward strand.
GGTCGACTTACTCCATCGTCTAGCGGCTCCTTTCCTGCCGCGAAACGAGCGCGGCTGTACACGACCCAGTCAACCCGGCGTCAACAACGTGGATTGCTCCAAGTCTACTCATCGAAAACGTATACTGGACGCACTTGTAAAAGGAGTCAAAATGAATACAAGCTTACTCTATAATAAATTAATTTTATATTTAGATAGCGACACGTGAATTGAAGATTAAAGACAATTGCTCTACAAACATTTATTTTATATGTTAACTTTTGTGTGCGAAAGAGTCTCTAGTGGCGTTGCGTTAGCTCTCGTAACGCTATTTTCTGCAGCGGGTTGCAAACGTAATAAAGCATGAAAGCGCGGCTCCACTACGGAACATATAGCGGAGGTCACAACGGATTGCGTATAGAGGTGCGGGAGTGACTAAAAGATTTTACTAAAAGTCTCAACACGGACTTCTTTACTTTCTGACTTGGGCAACGTGATGTTTTCAAGCGGTTAAAGTATATACAAGAAAGTCAGTCTCACTTTAGTTGTCTAATGCGATACGAAAGTCGTGGTTTCTGTCCTTATCGCTTCTGGTACCTATTTTTTCTAGGAAAAATGCTCCAGGAAGGAAATTATAACAATAATAAATGTTTGTAATACCAGATACAAAGCATGACCCAAGATTTCTTCTCGGCGTTTGCAACGAATTTTGTTAAAACCTGACAATATTTTTTTATTTGAATAATCAATTGAAATACTTGTGCAACCATTAACATTACTGATTACCCCACCAAAACTGAAAATTGATTGCACTGGTGCTGAACATTGCAATCAAGCCATAGCTTGATTGCAAAGTTCAGCACCAGTGTTTGTCCTTTGTCCCTTATGTTCCCCTTCCAGGGATTATTTTCGTCATTCTAAGGTGAGCAGCGTTTTATCTGCGAGCAAAAATAGGTGTCAACGTTCCTCCCTTCTTAGGGGAGCGAATTTCCTCCGTTTTGTAGGAGAAACTTTCCTCCCTTTCTAAAAGGAACATATGTGGACACGCCAGTTCCTCCTCTAAGAGACAAAATACTACTCCTTCTTTTTTTTTTTAGAGTGTGCAATTGTCTATGGATATCTTCCCCGCCGTTTTGAAACAGTAGGGACCTTTCAGCAAACCGTTGCCGTGCTCCGCGTACTGCACTGCCGGAGCCTTTGAAGCATGCTTATAGCGCGCGCCTGGGTGGTACCATGACTGCGGGCGCGCGCTTAAAGCATGCTTCAAAGGCTCCGGTAGTCAGACATGTACAAGTTATTCAAAAAAGTAATTAAGTTAAGTTACTGAGTATTGACGTCAAAAGTAATTTGAGTAGAGTAGAAATTACTGAAATAGGAAGTAATTGAGAAAATTACTAATTACCGTAAAAAAGTAGCGAATTACTTTTGAAGTTACTTTTAAATGTTTTTTATGGTAAAAAGAAAGTACAGAGGTTTTGATCCGTTAGCGAATTGTGCTAGCCAAATATGAATCGGCTTGTTTTCTTCACAGAAATGCTTTAATAGCTGGTTCTGCTTCTGCGTGCCTAATTGTTTTGTACTTTCTTGTTTGTTTGGGGAATGATGTACTGCGAATGTGCCATTTCTACTTTGAGGTTTAGCACTGTCTGAGCTTGATTTTTTAGACAGTGTTTGCTTGTTTACAGTGTTGCGTAAAGTACATCTAAAAAGTACTTGAAGTAAAGTACATAGTAAATTAGAGGTTATGTACTTCAAGTAAAGTAGTAAGCACACCGGGTGCAATGTACTTGAAGTAACGTATATAAATACGATATATTTCAAGGTAAAGTACACGCACTTTTAACACAATCTTTCATGATACCCTTTCATTTCTTATACAGTGTTTTTTTAACTGGTTTGCATTGCTCCAGGGGTAATCGGAGGTGCATCAGTTTTTTACGGAAATGGCAGCAAATATTGTATAAGGTAAAGTCGCCACAGAGTAGTTGTTTTACTCTCGCTCACGAGCTATTTGACACAATCAACTTATAAGGCACTTATTTCCATCGGTCTTACAGCCGCCGTTACTTCGCTCAGAGAAATGAACAGATGACGTCTCGAAGGGGCGCGTTTTCACACGGCGATACCGCCATTTTTTGTTTTCACATTCGGGGAATGTACATTGAAGTCGGGAGTTTTACTTTCCTCGGAAACTACAAGTACATGTTCAGAGAATTTACTTCAAGTAAAGTACAATTTTTCTAAACAGTAGTACTTTAAGTACAATGTACATAAAGTACTTCCCAACACTGCTTGTTTAATTTTTTTATATAAAAACGTGGGGGGAATTACTACAGGTTTCTCGAACGATCTTTGAATCTTTGAAGATCTGCATATTCTGAGTTTTGGGAGGAAAGGCAACGCAAAAAGGTAATCTTTGCGTTGCCCTTTAGCTCGCGATTCTTCGAGTACAGCACAAACTACGGGAGCACCAGATGAGTTTCAGAGCAGGTGCTGCATTTTGTTGCCTCCTTTAAGTGAGGATGCAGTGTGTGCACCTCCTGTAGTGGGCGAGAGTTTCTACGCTGGGGAGAAGCGGGGAACAGCCCTGTCTTCAAATGGGTCCAGTCTCCTTGAGCTTCGGGACACAGAGAAACGGCAGTCTCCGGCGCTAATCCCGCAGTTACTCGGCCTCTCTTGTTTCGTGTCTGTTCGCTCCCCGCGCCGCCTCGTAGCAGTGTTTTTGCGGGGAGGGGGGGGGGGGGCTTGTGAAAATTTTGGGGGTTTCGGACTCTCCAAACTATTTTCTCCCCCCCCTTCCTACGCCACATGCTTCCCCCTCTTTGCAAATATCAGCCGATCTTTCAACATCTTATCTCCTTTGTGCAGGAATGTCTGTTGATAGGCAAAACAACCACTAAAATTCGAAACTAATTTGTAACTTGAGTAGAAGTTACTCAAAAAAGTAATTAAAGTAGACTACTAATTACCGAAATAAAAATGTAATTGTAAATTACTAAACTACTCAGAAAAGTAGTTAAACTACAGTAACTTGAGTAGAGTAGTTGAACTACGTACAAGTCTGCCGCTAGTGCGGTACGCCGAACACGGCAGCGGTTTGCTAAAGGTCCCTAGTAAGTGCGTCGCAAACGCTGGCTATTGGCGTTGCAGCAGACGCCGCCATCTTGTCCGCGCGTTTCGGGGACTAAAGCATACAGATGCACCCTCTCTTAGGATGACTAATGCCAGCTTTTGCTCGCTCAGGCTTCTCGGTTAAGGCCTCTATGCACACTTGCGTTTCAGAGCGTTTGATTGCGTGTGGCTGCGTTGCGTCGAGAAACAAAAACGAGTAACCGGCACCTCTGTGCTTCGCATCAAGCGTGGAATCCAATCCAAGGAATAGCTTGGCACGCGACAAGAGATACGGGGACGCCCTGGGTCTGGCAGTCGCAAAGCAATCAAACGCTTTCTAACGCTCACAAACGTAACTGTGCGTAGGAGCCCTGAGTCCCGGTAGAGTGGAATTTGTTCTCAGCATTCGCGCACGGTACCTAGCTCGAACCAGATGGTATCTTCGGGGAGCGAATGGGAGTTCAGAGGAACAAGTACTGCCATTAGTTCATTAAGACCATTGTTTTTCGTAGAGTGCATGCACTCGAGCTGGTGAATGCAAGGGCGGCGTGCCATTCGGAGCACGACTGGGCGCCATACCAGCCATGACAGTTTCGTTGCAGTCATGTATCGTTAATGGAGCCCGTTAACACCCCCATAATGAACGATATAGTCGGCGATTAATTTTTTGTTTGCCATGCATTTTTGCCCCGTTAACAATAAAAGCCGCAGTCCGTACTGTGGACAGCTATTTCGAAATTCCGGAGAAAAGCTCACTGGAGAAAAGCTCATCGAAGAAAATTTAATTGGAGGAAAGCTCACAGGAGACAAGCTGACCGCACTTTTGTCATTCACAAAGAAAAGCTCACCATGAATATAGTTTCAATGTAATTCTGGGCACCCGTATCACAAAAACAATATTAAGTTGAATTCTTTGAGACAGTTGTTCACTGCGCACGAAACGATGTTTATTTACGCTAAATGCGAATACAGTCGCCAACTGGCCAAGAAGCACAGGGAGCTGATGGTGCCCTTACAAAATTGTTTAATGAATTTCATTTGAAAGTTTATGGAGTCTACTCATCGTATCTTTTCGAGTCTCAATGGAAATGCAAATGAGTTTTGTAACGAATCCGTAAGGAGTTCACGAAAACTATTGGCCACCGCGTCCGCCGCGTTTCAATTGAAGTTTCGACGTCCTACCACATAAAGTTTCTAATATATTTCATATGAATATAATTTGAAAGTCTATTGACACCGTTTCGAGTCTGTGTTGAAAAACAATTGATTTTTTTGTAACGAGTCCCTCAGGAGTTTACGAAGTCTATTGGCCACCGCGTTTTAACTAAGGTTTTGCCGTGCCACCTCATAAGAATTTCTAATACATTTCGTTTGAAAGTCTAGATACACTGCTTTGAGTTTTTGTTGAAAATCAAATGTTTTTTTCTACCTCGTTGTAATTGAGGTTTTGACGTGCCATCTCATTAAGTATATTCCGACGAGTCGGAATATACCTAATGAGATGGCACGTCAGGTATACTCCGGCGTCGTGGCGTAACCGACGCGACCGGCGGCGTTCGACGCAGTCCTGATCGCCTCGACGTCAAAATGGAGCATTTTGACGTCGAGGAGGTCGGGCGTCGCCGGCCGCGCCAGCGACGCCCGACCAGGATGCATCACGCGCTGGCTCCCAGCAGCCCTCGCGCGGGAAGCGCGGCGAATACGAGCAATAGCAGACGACGGGAGCACTCACTCCGTGTGGCTTCATGTTTGAAGAATCGGACTCGGTCGTCGAGAAGCTGATCAAGGAAATTCGTCCTGTGTGTCTACGACACGAGGAAGCTTGAGTACCGTAGACCGTGCGCTTGTCAAAGATGTACCGTATGTACAGGGTCCGATCGAGAAAAGTAAACCCTACTTTTCGGCCCGCGTAAAAAACTACGCATCGCAGAACGCTCATTTTCCGTCCAAAGGTAGAGCTAGAGGTCCAAACCAGATGCCAAAGTTTCAGCCCGATCCGATAACTTAATCAAAAGTTATAGTGATTTTCTGAAAATTTCAATGGGAAAATGGAGCCCATTTTTGCCCGTTTTCGGTTTCTGGTGCCATAGAGCCCCATGTGTCTGAAAACTCCGTCGGCCGCCATTTTCCCATTAAAATTTTAAGAAAATCACTTATAACTTTTGATTAAATTATCAGATCGGACTGAAACTTTGGCACCTGGTTGTGACCTCTAGCTCTACCTTTGGGCGGAGTTTGAGCGTTCTGCGATGCGTAGTTTTTATGCGGGCCGAAAAGTAGGGTTTACTTTTCTCGATCGGACCCTGTACATTGACCGCCTACGCTTGCGGCACAGGCGGTGCACCAACAGTGCAAGCGCGAGTTTTCGTCGTGCAAGCTACGTCCACGCCATCGCTCGAACTTGGCCCTCACAAAGCGCGAGAATTTTCGCCTGCTATTCTAAAACGAAAAGGAACCGGAAGTGGCGCACTCTCGCAGGAAACGTGCCTTCGTAGTCAGATTCTGCGCATGCGCACGCCGGCGGCCCACCAACGCTCGCCGCGAGAGTTGCCAGGGCCGCCGGAGTATAAAGAGGGCGAAGTTTTGATTTTTTTACGCGCGCGGCGTGACTGATGTGACGTAGCCGACTTCGGCCAGCGTTCGCTTGCGCGCGTTACGTCGGAGTATAACAGAGCCTTAAACGTAGAGCATGTCCAAGTCCGTCGTAAGCTACGACGTCACGCGTCGAGCTGCTCAGCGCGGCGCCGCGTTCGACTTGACGTTGGAGTATAGACACCCCGTTCGCCGACAGCGGCAGCAGCGTGAACGAGCGCGTGCGCTCGTTGACGTTACGATGGAGTATAAACAGCTCTTTTGAAAAGGCGACGGCGCACAGGTGTATTACGTGACCCGCGGTGCTCCCGCGGGCGCCAACTACAGATTCGTTTCGCGCCGTAAATATAGCTCTAATTCTTTTTCTTCTGTTGGGGCCCTGCAACAACGTTTTGACTGGTTTTTAATATGCACCAAACCTGAGCGCACTGAACGTAGTAACATAGTAAAACTTTTTTTTTTCTCAAAAATTCGCTTTATTTTAAACGTTATAGGCAAATTAGAATTACAAAAACAAGCAAAAAATAACCTCCTTCATGATGTCGTAGGTCCTGGCTTGAGTGGCCGTGAACTAGAGGAGGGCTAGTGAGCTCATCGAGCGCTCACGGCTGCCGCACTCCGTGTCGACGGCTCGAGAGGGCGCCACTAAACCGTGTGTTGGATAGGCTGTATGAAGCGGGCGTCCAGGGCGGCTCGCATTGCATTTGCTGCGCGATTAAAGACTAATTCGGCATAACACTTCATTGGCCACAAACGACAGCAGACACGGGGTAAATATCACTTCAGAACGGGAGCCACTTCGCGCTGCCATACCTCCAAATGGCCAAATCGCCAGCCAAGCCCGCGCCGAAAGTCTTCGGAACGCTCGGAACCGGTCGGATTCTCGAGCCGGTGTATGACCGCAGCGCCGCCGCGTACGTTCGGGACCTTCATACGCTCGCCGTTCGTCGGCGCCTCATCCCACTAGCCCTTTCTAGTATGCGCCGTTTTTTCCGCCGCTTGGTGGCGGGTATGTTGACGGGTCATTCCCTGTTTCCGTACTTTATAAACTGCATTTGTTTCTTTTCTGATCTAAAATACTGAACAAAAACTAGTTTCATACATAGTTGAAACGGTTCGCGACACTTATATTTTGTATCTCGACTAAAAAAGAAGCTTTTAGCGGCTCTGACCAGTAGTAAGCCCAGGACCTAAGACGTCACACATTGCACGCTTTCGGTACCGCGGGTCGCCCCAGTCGGTGGAGGAGGTTTCCGCGTCGTCCGGTTAAAATATGACGCTCTGATATTTAGTTACTTTCTCCGTGCCCGTTGGGTTGCCGGAACCCCAAGAGACGTGGAAACCGCAAAAAAGGTAGACGCTTAAATATGATTGCAGGGCCCCTTTAAGAAACACGGCAGAAGCACGGAGTCATCGCATCCAAAGAAATACTACGTCACGACCACGTAATTGTTTACAGCGGAGCTGTTAAGGGCTAGTTTCCCCAGGATCGTGTCCCGCTCAAAGAAATGTCGACACAAACCTCTGGTTGCCGCCGTCGCTCATAGATGGCAGTAGCTGTCCAGAGTGTTGTGTTTGCCGGTTGTCCGCTTGTCGCCGTCGCTCATAAGCGCGGCATTTCTTCGGAGGGAGAAGAGCCAAGGTATATTGGAAGAGCCGGAACGGAACGAGCGGCGACGTGCGCAGTAGTGCGAATGGTTTCGCGACCGGTGCGAGGCCGCCGCGCCTAAAGTTCGACTGCGTCGGGCGCTTTAGATTCCCTTGGGAAAGAAGAGCAGATCGCTCGCCTGGAAAGTCACCGCCGAGAACAGAAGCTACCGCTCCGCTGCTCTTCCATCTTCGCCAAAGTGAAAAAGCTGAAAGTTTTTTGTTTTTCTAATTATTCAGTTAAAAAAAAAAAACTGAAGAGGAAGAAATTAAAAAAAAATGATTACACAGTCTTTTCAAATTTATGTTTGTTGTAACACACATAACAACGAAACCATTTTGTATTCGCGGCAACCTTGTCTAGAAATATCGTGTGGATATTTTAAATCTGGATTCATTTACAGATTTTCACGACTTATTCTAGCGAATAAAAAAGTGAGATCTAACCGCACACCATAACTGATTTTAGGGGTAAATAAAAATTTAGGAATGGAAAAATTTATAAATCGAAAATTTGTATAAAGCACAATGCTCGCGGCGCTACACCGACACCGTAATTTTAGCCGTTATAACTTTCCCCCGGTTCCCGCCACGTTTTGCTCATTCCAAGATGTTCTGAGAGATTAACGCAGGTCCTGAAATACATTTGATCGATCTCGCAAGTTCGCGTTGCCGGGTACCGACATCTCAATCCCGGCCCGAACCGACCCGAGCCCCGACGGAGCTGGAAATAAATAGTCCGAACCCGAACCCGACCCGACAGTCTGGTCGGATTCGGTGTTTGGTAGTTTGCCCGAGCCCGCTCAGTTTTCTCTGCTCCGTTCACACCGAACCTGAGACCGCGCTGTGAGACGTGCCCGCAAGACCAATCAAATGCCTGGGTATGGGCGAGGGTGTTATCACGTCGCGAAAGAGAGACGTATGACTGCTCCAGCTGGCACGTAGCTTCCAGCGCAGTTTCAGGACAGGCATGGACAGCCGCACTCAAAACTCCTCAATGCTCCGTTATGCCCCGACCGCAGTCAACGATACGACTGGATTGAACGCAGCGCATAAATGTATCGCCATGGCGCTCGCGATCTTTATGGGTTTGCTAACGTTACTAGAACGACTCAGCTGGGTAACTGCCATAGAGACAGCTCTGCAAAAGTGGCACCGATCCGTATTCGAGAACCGAACTAACGGCAATCGCAACGCCGCCATTTCTCCTGCAGCGGCCACTCGGGGAATTACTGCACGGCTGCTTGTATTGGTTCGGGAGTACCGCATTCGATAGCGTATTCTGTGACTCTTCCCTTTTGGCTTGAATCGGCCATTTTGGCACCGAAACATATACGGCGAAAGGGTTTTAGGCGATGCCAACCCCCGTCTCCCAAGCGGACGCGCCGCGAATTACTGCCCAAGCTTAGGACACGCCCAGGTCGGGACGCGCTACATGGAATCACCGGTGTGACATGGTTGTATAAAAAGAATGTTAATTGTGTCGCAAAACCTTCTAAAGATTTTAGCTAACATATCGCGCCTGTCATTTTGTACTAATCTCCAATTAACGTTTCTTCAAAAAGAGCTTTTTCCTTTTGATTATAACGGAATGCAAGCTCATGGTGAGCACAGTAAAGAAAAAGACAGAGCCGCCATGTTGGCACCTCGACCTTGGGAGTTCCGGTACTCTGGCAACATTCAGTGACCCTAACAGTAGCAGTCTTGTACACGTTACTAACAAAAAGCAACTCGATTACAACTTATCTATTACTCTTGGCTGAAAAGTATTTGATTAGATTACTTAATTACTCGACGGCAAACAGTAATTGGACATTACTTCATAGAAGTAATCATTACTTTTCCGATTACTTTATTGTGTGAAGACACATCTTGTATGCGCTTCATTACAATGAACTACTTCCAACCTATATTTCACATGAGAAAACTGGTTCCCTCTCTCGTGGTCGTTGCACCCTGAAGAAGTTTATATGTAATTTGGACGTTCGCTTGCGAGCGTGTCGTATGTGTGTGGGAAGGGGAGGTTCTAGATCTTGTATGAGCTTGAGCAAGAGCTGTCGCTCGAAAGTTTGCGTCGCCTCATTTTATTGTTCAACATGTGGATGAACTCGGATGTTATACAAAATGAGCAGCAGGGCTCCAGGATCTTGAAACGGATCATGTGGTATGTGATCCATTAGCGGAAGGAGATCAGCCCCGACCACTTCTCAACTCGAAACATTGCTTGTCACTCAAAGACCACGTAGAGGGAAGTTAGGAACATATTTCCAACGATATTGTTATATTTTAAAGTAGTCCGCTTTAGTGCATTCTTCGGTTCTGATTCTACTACGGGCTGCGAGTAGATACCTCTAAGCAGGACGTTTTGATATGTACTGCGTGTGTCTGCGTGAGGCTGGGCTAGTTTGAACGAAGGACTTACAAAGCTACATTTCTGCTTCATCAAGTCTCAATCGCCCTGAGATGAGCCTTTGTCACGCACTGTGGCTTCCCTGAAGCATCCCACTCCCAGTCCCAGCTCTATAAAAACTAAAAAAACGGACATTCCACAGAAGCTGTACATAGAAAGGGATCTGACCTCGTTTCTTATAGCTCCGCAAAAATCTTTCTGTTTTCCGTTCGAAAAAATCAAAGCAAATTTTATTTTTGTCATTTCAGAAAAGACAGGCGTCATGCCCGGGGGGGGGGGGTCCCGTGGAAAAATAGTAACGGTTACAAGTAATTTTATTACTTCAAAAAAGTAATCAGATTACTGTTGTGATTACTGTCCTATAAAAGTAATCAACTGATTACAAAGATTACTCCTAGAATGCTAATCGATTACTAAGTAAGTTTGATTACTTGTAATGCGTACCGAATGTAGCAAGTCCTGAACAGTAGCCAACTTGCATGTTTCAACTAAGTCGCAACATTCCGCATGTTTCAACTCGTCGCTTACTAGTGGCCCTGTTATCGTATAATTAGCTCGGTCTCGGTGGACGCCGGCGACCCAGGTTTCAAGGGTTAGTTTTCCAAATGAGTGTTTCAGTAACGTTGGTGTTTGCTATCAGCGGCTACACGAATCACGCGCGGTGGCCTCAGCAACTTTCATTTTGTTGTCGCGCCTGTGCTTGGTTCAGACGGTGATAGCAAAACGCACAAAGACCACGAGCGCCGTGACGGCGAAGTCTTCCTGCCGCTTGATTCTCTCTGGTCGTCCCGCAGCGCCAAAGGCAAACTCCCATCACATTTGTGAAGAGAACGACCCACCTTGTGCCGGTCGCTGTGCAGCGCTGGTAATAATAGAGGATGTGGATTGTCAGCTGTCCGCTCGTGGTGGGCAGAGCATTGAATAACCTGCTCACAGTTGAAAACAGTTTTCATTCGACGAGGCACCGCTTGGCTTCTCCTATAGAAGTTGTTTCAACTAACTTGTGCCAAGACTATAAAAAAAGACTACTAGGTGTTCTTTTATTTATCTTTACTCAGGTACCTACCTTGCCATCTGTGAATTACTGTATGTAATGCTTGATAATATGCTGGTCCACGCTACGCTAGTTGAAGCAAGGCTAAATTGTTCGTGGTCCTATTAAACGACTCGAGATATTATTTGCGCGACTTATTAACGGAGAATAATTAGCTAACTTTCTAGTTATTTATTTGTGCGCAAACCGTCCAGTACAAACGTTGCTGAGCGTGCTAAGAAATATTCCGTCGTGTCCTTTCATCAAGATAGAATTTGTGTGCCCAAAGATTTTTGAGCACAAAAAAAAAAAAAAAAATTTGCGCGCAAAATATTTAAATTTTTTTTCCTAAGTTAGCCGGTTAGGCACATTACAAACATAGCTTGACTTGTTCAGTAGGACCGTGAAAAATACGGCGTTAGTTGGACAGATATAGAGTGCAGCAGCTCTCTTAAAGTGTTGGCACAAGTTAGCTTAAACAATCCGATATCGCATGCATGAGCGCCACGACTGCTAGAGATATTGAACGCAAAGTGCAACTCAGCGGACAATGCGAGCTGGAACTCTCGATCCGGCCTTCTTCTGCTCCTGCGGTCCCCATAAGCTCTATTTTCTCTTAATTCGTCAAATAGAACGAAATGTGGGAAGTCAGTTTCGCATTCTATTCCTATTTTGGATTACAGCTCTCTAAAAAACTGGAAGGTGCGCCAAAGAAGCATAAGGGATTGCTTCAGCGCTGGTTGTCAGCTATAGCACGTACGCTAGTCCACAGGGAGACCACTGACACCGCGACAGCTGCGTCCGCCTAACCATAGCCTCCTCTATACTCACAAAGCCTGGCAGTTCTGCTACGGAGCCATAGAGTGCCCCGGTCGCAGATTTAGAGCGCGAGAATTTGGTGGCACAGACCACCAAAGAGCCATTTCACGGGGAATCTGGACTCAGCGCACAGCCTTTGGAGCGGCATGGACCCGAAACACACTTGTTCGCTTGGGAGAAGCGTGTTTCGGCGTCTCGGCGTAGCGGGGCGCCAGTCACGTGGCTCTCCTCTCAACCGTTGTCTTCCACTCTACCTTCTCCATTTCTGCGGCCGCTTCTCGTGGCGATCTGCCAGGCTTTGTCAGTACTGGGTGAAACAAGGAGACGGCAGGCTCTTTAAATCGACCGGAAAATTCGGTTTCTTAACCTATCGCGCTAAGACTTTGTGCAGCGTTGCCCACAGATGGTGCATTTTTTTGTAAAATTTACAAAGAACGAACTTACCTGAGGAAAAAGTAAAGAAAGAAAAAGGCTTAGCTCCTATGGAAACGCAGCGACGCCACCGGTCTGCAAACAACACGGCGCCGTTTCGCACGGGAGACAAGAGATGGCGCAAGCGGTCGCGACGCCAATGAACGAGCAGACGACGCCGAGAGCCGGCGTGTTTAGCAGACAAGCAATTGCAGTTCGTTGTTGTTACCGCGCCTGTTTTTGTTTCTGCGACTGTTGACAACTGCGGAACGCGAGCCGCTTTTGAGTCGAAAGGATCGTCTGCTAAAGTGCCGGCTCTCGGCGCCGTATGCTCGTTCGTTGGCGGCGTTCGTTGCGCCATCTCTTTTCTCCCGTGCGAAACGGCGCCGTGTTGTTTGCAGACCGGTGGCGTCACTGCGTTTCCATAGGAGCTAAGCCTTTTTCTTTCTTTACTTTTTCATCAGGTAAGTTCGTTCTTTGCAAATTTTACAAAAAATGCACCATCTGTGGGCAACGCTGCACAAAGTCGTAGCGCGATAGGTTAAGAAACCGAATTTTCCGGTCGATTTAAAGAGCCTGCCGTCTCCTTGTTTCACCCAGTATATAGGAGGCTATGGTCTAGCACGATGCGCTCGCATGTTACGTCACAAAAATTAATTTCTGCTTCTAAGTAAAATTTTTGGTAGCATCAAACGAAAAGCGTCAGTGCATTACATTCCTTATAACGCATTTAGTGAGAAATAATCTTTTTGAACGAGCCTTATCCCGTTGCCTTCCATGGCTGCGAATGCAAGCTACAGAGATTCAGCTTTCCCATAGCTTCTAGTTTTTGTGCTGGCCGCCAGGAAGCGTCACTCTTCGATTTCCTCTCCAACGGTAAAGGGCCACTGAGTGCGTGCCATCAAAAGTCTTGAACTCCATGGCAAAAATTTATTTAGTCGTACTTGTGTTTGTTGGTTGCGGCGGTTGGTATAGTGCGATTTAGTGTGTGTAGAATTGTAGCATGTGGAGTATCATCCCCAAGGTGAGTGATTAGCCGCCGGAAAGGACGACTTACGACAAGGTGGACAACCTAGGACACTAATAATGATCAAGTTCCTTTATTTGTCCAAGTAACTACAATGTAGAACAATCCGATAAACAACGATTTTTATATAACATTACGTTTTTATATGTTGACAAACTTTTGTTTTTTTATAGTTTTTATGGGAAAGGGATAGACGCATAAGCCAACCTATAGACAATAAAACATGCACTGAAAACTTTACTATTGAGCAATCCTACAGACCAATCCTGACCTAATTTACGTTGATAATGCTCTCGCATAGGACTGCAGAACCACTCCTGAATTCAATAAGGCAGATAATATTATCGTATAAAACTTTCGAGAAAAATAAGAATAAAAAACAGGTGACAATTTAGCTATACGCTATTCCTATAATATCGACGTCCAGTTAAAGAAGAAGTAAGCTCAGAAGCCGATGAAAGAAAACAAACATAGGCTGGGAAACCTTGACCACTAATCCTTTCGCACTGAGATTAAAACTACGACCGCGAGAACCCGAACATTAGAAACTCCGACCTTCGTTTAATCTCGAGTGCTAATCCACACAGCACGGCCCACCAAAAGTCGCGAATTGCAAACAACACACTCTGAAACACAGAAGTGATACACGCTGCCGGGTTGCTTTGGAGTCTTGTGGTGACAGAAATGGCACGAAGACATACAAGCAGAAAAATTACCCGTGTTTGAGCACCTCTGTACCGTGATTTCAAAATGCTTTATTCGGTTATCACATTTCTTTTTCGCCAGTTTATATAAATTTTATGAGATCTGCCCGCAAATGGTCTTTTATTTCTCTTTCCGGTGCCCGCCTATCGCATCGGGCCATACGTCGTTTCAAGGTTGGATACTTTCATTCTTAATTATTTAGGTGTGTACTGATAATTTATTATTACTACGCTCATGTGAGCAAGTATTAGATGGTTGCATTCTTCTTTCGCAAAATTTCGCAATGCTATAATTGCCGTTGCGAATGCGGCTGAATGGGAGAGCGGTTCGCCCACGCAGGCTTCACCAATCGCGGATCTCGATGAGACTGTGTCATGACACATGTTGCATCCTAATCCTACAAACGGCGAAGAACACGTGAAACGTACGTTATAATTCAAAACGGGAACCACCTTGGCAACGTCCCCGAGCAATCAGCCCGTGCAAATTATCTCCGTTCGGTTCACTTTACGTGAAGCTAACAGCATGCATCAAGATGCTCTAATACATAAAAAAAGCAATCATAGGAGATGCCTGATAGAACATGAGGTGATACACCTGTTACAAATTCGTCACAACTACTTTCCGCTTAAGCGACAAGTTATATGCAGTAAATATTCTTAGTGAACATGTTTCATCGGTCATATATTATGTATGACCGTTGAACATCACTATAGATGCTTTTGTATCCCACTACAGTGAAGGGTAAGCGTCATATTACGACTTAAATGCAACATCTTACGACTATGCTCACATCTGTGTCTGTGTTGAAATGAACCATAGGAAGTTCAGGATTGAGAGCCGAATATTCGCCAAGAGACTGTATAGTCACTAAGACTGGAATGTGCATCAGTTGTCCGACCTTCCGTTCAAGCTTCCATCCTTTGAAAACGGCGTCGCGCGACCTTCGAGCTTCCAAGCGCATCCAAAGCACGACGGAAGACGTGCGCGTGCGGAAAATCGGGCGTCCCAGAGGGACGCCTTTCCGTTCTTATCCTGCCATTGGCTATAAACCATACCAAAGAAAATCTCAGCTTGCAATCTACAAAGCCCAGCACGCACATTTGCGTTGCTTTGGAACGCGAGGACAGCATGTGCCATACGCAATCTCAAGATAGAACCTGCCAAAAGCTTTTTTTAGAATGATTCATAACTATCTGGAGGACCGCGTAGAAACTAAGCCTCTTAGCAAAACATCGATTCTCAAAAGGTTTCTTGCAAATCTTTCCCATCAGCTGCAATCCTATTGTGCCCACCTGTGTCTGCATGTCTCGCCCAGCTAAGTTTACCGGGACTCGCCTTAAAGTATCACCGCGCCATTCATTTCTGCCCTTTCATGGGCGCGTGCTTGTGCCCGCTTTCTGTACGAGCAGCGTTAGGGCTACGGTCTAGGTTAAGCATAGCAGGTAACAATCCTCAACTGAAGGTAGTGCACTTGCATGCGACCATTGGTGGGTGGGCGCTCTAACAAACACGGCAGCGTGGTAGGAATATAACGTAAACGAACGAGGGAATGAACAAATGAACAAGCAGCACACATGCATGAGGTAAATTGATATCAGTTTCCTTAACCTACTAGGTTTTGTGTGAGAGCCAGAGGCACACTTGATGTCACCATGAGTGTCGTTTAGACAACGCATTAACGGGAAACGCTCTCAATAATAAAGTTGATGCAGTGTCGGCGTAAAAATAATTAAGCACAAATAATCGAAGGTCAAAGCGGTAAAAATCTTCTAAAAGGAAGCTCTGCCTTTGATATCGCATCTTTGTTATTGCGATTAACCTATACCTGAGATATCCCAAATAGAAAATCAGAATTTAAGATTCGTCGCTATGTAAACTGTGTCGTAACCAATATGTGGCAATAACGTATATGAGGGGAGATCGTAACAGTTCGATAGATAATCTATGCCATAGAGAGGTAAGGGGGGGGGGCGGGGAGTGGCTTAAAGGAGCGGGAACTCTGATGATGCGAATTGGTTTAACAAAAACAAGTCCCTGGCGCATCTTGATTCAGAGTTCTCCCGGGTAAGTCAACATGTTTAATGGTCTATGGTCCAGTTAGTGTGACAAATATCAGATTCTCTCTGGTAACATAAAATAATTAGCGCTTGAGTTACCTCAGCAGGCTATCACCATCGCTTCTTTAACGACATGTCATATTTTTGTAGCATGTTGATGACTATCAAGCGTAAGAAGCGGCTAACAAGACAACGTACATGTCGGCGAGCCGTTTTTTTTTCTCCAGTGGGAACTTTACAGAGACGCAGTCATTACAAAATTTCCCCCTTTTCAAAATAAATTATATATGGAGCACGAGGCTTTTGTATAGTATTGATCTGTTAACAACAAAACTTCCAAAGGTGAACAGAGACTACAATGCAGAATGTCAAAGTGGTAAGAGCAGTGACAAAACCCATGCCGGAAGAAAGATTTTCGCACAAGTATACAAGTATTGCACTAAAAGTAGTCCACTAAAACTGAGCAATCCAACCAAAGTTTAGAAAGTTCTATCGCGGGTGCGCTCCCCCCCCCCCCCCAAAAAAAAAAAAAAAGAGTGTCTAAGGAGTATTTTTGTTTAGTGCATCTTTTAAAATTGTTAATCTAATTTCCTAGAACATTAGTCAGGGAGCAAATATCTTCTTCTATGAAGTGAGAAGTCGCAATATAGTTCAGCTGAACTTAATCAGGAGGTAGATCAATACTGCAGCGACCCCGCTAAGTCTCTGTATGCTCATTGCATGCAACATTGTTTATGCCTTTCACAGTTCCCACGGTGTGCGATGACTTGATTTCGGTCGGAAAGGCGGTACATGTCACAATAGCTCTCTCTCTCTCCCCCCCCCCCATCACAAAGCTCCAGACCTGTACAACTAAAAAATTAACTTCTGTCTCCTTGTTATGTATTTTCATCCTTACTGCCTTTCTTAGACTTCCAATCAACGCTTCCTTGCTGGGTTGAAGGTGAAACTCATAGCTGCTCAGCAGGTTTGGTCATGACCCACCAAAAAATTGGTTAACACCCATTTCG
Organism: Ixodes ricinus; assembly: GCA_037355805.1. Lineage (NCBI taxonomy): Eukaryota > Metazoa > Arthropoda > Arachnida > Ixodida > Ixodidae > Ixodes > Ixodes ricinus. The sequence goes on from JAZHYW010052514.1 coordinate 31,704, forward strand.
CCAGATAAAAATTCCTCACGTAAATATACTGCATATATTAAAATGATACGCTAAATTAACCCGGTTAAAAACAACAAATTCAGGTTCCCATATTCAGGGAGAAGCTAGCGTATTAACCCATTCGCTTGTTAACGTGGTTTTAAAAGCGCTGAAACCCTGGCTCAGTGACACCGTTGTACCTCTGGTTACCGCAAAACCGCTCCACGCACACGAATACATGCTTCTGTTAATTTGAACACTTCGACGGACAGGACGAATCCTCGATGTATCTGCAGACGGTCAGTCGGCAGGATGTAGCCAATGGTCAGAAGGCCGATGGGGAATCTCTCGCGTCGGGCTCAGGCGGAGTGATATACACGGGGAAGACTGGAGGCTGCCCGTGGTCGTTCACGACCTGGGCAGCATGCCCTTGCGGGCCATGGCGGCCACGTTCCTCTTGGCTTCTTCGTTGGGGCGACAGCGCCTCGCCTGGCGCTTGGACCTGGCCTGAGGCCACGGGGACGTGGCCGGCAATTCCGCTGCAAGTGGCAACGAAAAGTGTTCGGAGAAAAATAGAAACACGACACGAAGAAAAAGTTTATGAATCGATCACTGGCAGCTTAAGAAACACAGGACGTGGGGAGTCGCGAGTGTCTTGCAATCTAACGACGGGTTGAAGCTGAGCAATTTGGATATCCATTATGGCTGTACCAATGCCGGTTGGAATCGAATACCACTGCGTCTTTGCATATCCTCCTCTACACTCACAACGCCTGGCAGTTCGACGACAGAGCCACAGAGTGCCTGGTCGCAGATTTGGAGCGCCAGGATCTGGTAGCACAGAGCATTAAAAAGCTATTTCTCGGTAAACCTGGACGTCAGAGCAAAGCGTTTGCATCGGCCAGGACCCGAAACACACTTGTTCACTCGGGAGAAGTGTGTTTCGGCGTCTCGCCACTGCGAGGCGTCAGTCACGTGGCTCTTCTCTTATCCGTTATCTGCTGCTCCACTTTTTCTATTTCGGCGGCCGCTTCGCGTGGCGATCTGCCAGGCTTTGTCAGTATATAGGAGGCTATGGTCTTTCATAACCTTCAAATTAGAGGCGAAAAGCCACGACAACCGTTTTTTAACAGTGTTCAAGTTAGATATGAAACTGCGTTATTCAAGTCGACCAGATATACGCACATTCCTATACTTCATTTTACCTTAAAGGAGCTGGGCAACAGTTTCATTGCTTTGCTTAAATAATTTGGGAGTCGGTGTCTCGACCTTTCTGAAGTAAAGAATGAAAAGCACTTTTGCCTGCATGTCCTAGTTTTTATTTTGAAAATGGACGAAAATCGAGGTTTTCGGCGCCTCTCAACTCCTTCACCATCTTCCGAGTCACGTGCGCTGTGACGTCAATCGAGGTCGCGCGGGGTTCCGGCAAAGCTCTCGCTGCTAGAGCCATCAGTGAGCAGCGAGAACTCATCCGCTCGCGACCGCGCGACCACGTGCTGGCGGGCGCAGCGCGAACAATATGGTGAAAGGAGGAAAGTCTCATCCGGGTACGGCCATCCCCGTACGGCTCTACCCCCGTTTCCCTCCGGCTTCTGGCAGCTGTTCGCGGTGCAGATAGAGCTGACGGTTTTGTGGACCTAGGATAGATGGCGCCAATAAAGCTCCGTATAATAAAAGTTTTGTCGATGATACCAGGTTTTCGACGCATTTATATTTATGTTGGAACGACAAGATTTATAGAAAAGTTACCTTTTATCGAGCAGTTATTCGCACAACTTGCTATCTTTTTACAAGACCCCCATTGACGTCATGCAGCGTGGTTCTTATGGCCGCCACTAGCGGCTGCAGGTCGGGGAATATTCAAATTTTCGCCTCGCGATTACGCGGTGGAATCGCAACATTTCGAAGTAAGGAGGTGTGTTTTCTGTCCTTTGTGAGAAGATGAACAATGTCAAAAGTAGAAGATTCCAATTCTTGCAACGTTAAAACCGTTGCACAGCTCCATGAAGTCCAGACGTGCCGACGCTAGAAGCTTATGAGACCAATCAGACAGTGTTGAAAGGGCGACATCATGGTGGTCGCCATGTTTCTCTACGTGTTCTGTCATCGCTGAACCGATCACACACAAAAAAAAGCAGAGCAAAAAAGAAAACAATTATTCTAGCAGTATTTACGCCGCTAAACGTAATTTAGTTGGAGGTCACGACACGCTCTAAGCACCGCCCACAGGTTAGTGGCCTGTGGATTGGCTTGGCTACTCGGCTGAACACGCCTTAGGTCAACCCACTAATCGTTCGAGGCAGACCTCGGTGTTCTGACGTCCCCGCACTTTCTAGTCTCCTCCTCTCCCTCAGTTTCTCGGCGCACACAGAGCGTTCAAGGCTACACTCGGCGCCAACTTCTTAAAAAAGACTCGGAGAGTAAGATAGCGTTTCTCCTATTAAAGAAGCTGTGCAACGATTTTAACGTTGAAAGAATTTGCATCTTCTACTTTTGACATTGTTTATCTTGTCACAAAGGACAGAAAACACATCTCCTTCTTTCGAAAAGTTGCGATTCCGCCGCGTAATCGCGAGGCCAAAATTAAAATATTTCTCGACCTGCAGCCGCGAGCGGCGGCCATGAGAACCACGCGGCATGACGTCAATTGGGGAGTTTTAAAAAGTTAGGATGTTATGCTAATACCTGCTCTATAAAAGGCAATTATTTAATAAATCTTGCCATTCCAACATAAATATAAATGCGTCAAAAACCTGGTATCATCGACAAAACTTTTATTATACAAAGTTTTAGTGGCGCCATCTATCCGAAATCAACAAAACGGTCAGCTCCATCTTCCACCGCGAACAGCCGCCAGAAGCCGGAGGGGGACGGGGGCAGATCCTAATGGGGATGGCCGGACCCGAACGTTGGCACTTTCCTACTTTCGCCATATTGAACGCGCTGCGCAAGCACGCGGTCACGTGGTCGCGAGCGGGTGAGTTCTCGCTGCTCACTGATGGCTCTAGAGGGAGAGCTTCACCGGAACTCCGCGCGTCCCCCTTTCACGTCAGAGCGTTTGTGACTCGGAAGATGGTGAAGGAGTTGAGGTGCCGAAAACCTCAATCTTCGTTAATTTTAAAATTAAAACTAGGATATGCAGGCAAAACCGGTTTTTGTTCTTTACTTTAGAAAGGTCGAGACACCGATACCCAAATTATTTAAGCAAAGCACTGAAACTGTTGCACAGCTCCTTCAAGGTGTGTGGAATGCGCCTCCGACTGGTGCGTTTACCGCGTCCACAAATTGCTCCTTTGATTTGCCCCTGGGCCGGTTTGCTCACCTTGGCGGCCGCGGCTGCGGCTGCGGCCAAGAGGGATTTTGATGTCACGTGACCAGCTCCATGGGGACAAGGAAGTACCTAGCGTCCTTGCAATAATGGCAGAGAAGTCCGTGCCGCTTCGAGTACAAAAGTCTAATTTCGCTCGCAGAAACTGACTGCAGAGGCTTTCAACTGAAGTCCAATTAACCGCCCCATCATACTTTAGAAGCGGCAGGTAAAGTTACGGCCAGGGAAGGTAAATATAAGCCAAAATAAAGAAAAACTCACGCAAAACGAAAGCTGTGGTTGTGTATTTTTATACCTGTGCCAGCGCCGGTCCGAACAGCGTCTGCAGCAGTCGAGCGGTTTGAGCGCCGGGACTTGCCGTCGCGGCGTGAAAGTTCAGGGTTCAAATCTCGGCGGAAACTTTTTTTTTATTCTGCGAGTGTGTTTTGTCTTTTAAGTGTGATCGTTTTTTACTAATCATCCACTAGGACTACTGCGCCTTACACGATTTTTACTGTTTGCCCCACTTGTTCGGCTGACAAACCGGGGCAAAAAAAGGTTACGGTAAGCCAAGTTAACGCGCTTCTACAATCGTTTCATAATGTTCATTAAAAGGAAACCAAGATTACAGCATCGTTATGACTTTCACACAAACGGGGCCGAAACAAGCATCCTTTCCCAGCAACTACTATTTTATGTGTTTTTAAATATACAACGCTCTTGCTACGACTCTTTTCAATAACAGGAGGCGCCTATTTAGTACTAATACACACTGCAGTCGTGTCAATTAAAAAAAAAAGATTCTACGAAATAAACACACGCGAAAAAAATAGCAGCCGTGGATGCATTGATTGAGCGAAATCCTACAGGCAAGGCAACAAGTCAAACGTCTGAGAAAGTCGTAAAACCGAAATAAAAGATATTATACTTTTACTTGCATGGAATGTGATAAAAGTTATATTTTTACTCTTTACATCTCGCTGTGGCAATCATTTTGCAATATTAACACATTACGTGTTGAATTTTAGTATGGATAGCAGACGATCACAACCGAATGCAAAAATGAGTCAGGCGTCGACATCGCAAACCATCTCTCGAACGCAAACACCTAAAATGACTGGATCAACAAATGGAATTAATTAGAGCAATTGGAGAACGAAAACAACAAATTCTAGAGAAATTCAGCAGCACAGTTACCTGGCGAACGAAGAGACGGGTATGGGAAGATATTGTCAACGACATAAGCTTTCCGCGGAGTGCACGGCAGCCGCAGGAGGCACGGCGGAAGTTGGTAAAGAAAGCCAGAGACATGTATGCGCTCTTCCGAGGTCAAGAATAACGAACTGGTGAGTCAGAAGTACCCGCCCAATAATTTTATACAGCTCATACGGCCTTGTGTACATTCTTAGTGAGAATGCAGTCAAATACAAGCAGAAAAAAAAGACCGTTTCTGGCGCGATTTGAACCCGGGACTTTCACGCCGCGACGCCAAGTGCCGGCACTCTAACCTCTCGACCACCAGAAGAGGCGCGAGCCGCCGGCGCTGGCGAAGGTATATAAATATACGGCCACCGCTTTTATCTCGCGTGGTTTTTTCTTTATTTTGCCTCATATTTACCCTCCCTGGCCGTAACTTTACCTGCCGCTTCTCCAGTATAAAGGGGCGGTCAATTGGACTCCAGTTGAAAGTCCCTGCAGACAGTTTCTGCGAGCGAAATTAGGCTTTTGTGCTTGAAGCGATACGGATTTCTCCGCCATTAGTCCGGGACGCTAGGTACTTCGTTGTCCCCATGAAGATGGTCACGTGACATAAAAATCCCTCTTGGCCGCAGACGCAGCCGCGGCCGCAAGGTGAGCAAACCGGCCCTGGTGACGCAAAAAAGTGTCATAATGTCGCCGGTCGCGGTCTTAGCGGTGTCCCAGCAGCGATGCTGGATGTGGCAGACGCCTGTTTCGCTGCAGGTCGCTCTCCACCGGGACAGTTTACGGAAACTGCGGCAGCCGGAGGTTGGGACGACGCGACGAAAGGGATACTCACGTGCTCTTGCGATTTTCGCCAGCATTTCTACGACCAACCGGCAGGATTGCGACATCCGACAGCATGACACTCCGGCTTCTATGACGCCATTTGTTGCCACTTTGAGATCACTTTTGATATATGGGCGAGATAGGACGTTAAACACACCAGTCGGAGACGAGCTCCAGGCGCCAAACCTCCACGCGCTAATGAAGACAACTGCGATAATCTCAATCCAAAAACAGCCACTGGACCCACGCCAGCGAGCCAAGAGCTATCTAATATTAAGAGGAGGTAAAATACTTCTTATATAAATTTCTTTTAGTGGCACTGTGGGATATCGTCCTGTAGCGATTTCCGAACCGTCAGACATACAAACGCTTCGTAGATGAACGATAAACATGGCGGTCTGTTGCCGTCATTGCCGCTTACAATTGCGGGGGACACGACTGATTTCGAGCTCCGAGCAACTCTTGCAGGCCCAATGACGTGAGAGCTCATACAGAGTAACGGTGTACATGAATACGTTCTCAAATGTCAAGGAGACAAACTTTACTGCAGATCCAGAACGAGAAACGCGGCAGCGGAGACGCGCAGTCGCGGCCAATTAGACGCTGCATAATGGTCAACGCCTGAGCGGGCCTTGACCCTCATGCAGCTGACGCTGTTGTTTGTGCAGCTGCCTAGGCGGGCCGGTGGGCTCCCTTTAGGTGTCGCTCGCTGCCTGGAGGGATTTTATTGCCCGGAAGAAGACTGCGGGGTGGCGAGATCAGGCACGTACACCACTTGGGTTCATCAGCCGTGCTTTTCAGCGCGCGGAACGTGACAAAAAAAAGTTGCTAATGCGAGGTTAATGCGCAAGGCTGCTTTTCTCCAGCGACTCATATTTTGACGGGCCTTACACAAAAAGTGTGGTTTTGCTCGAAATTTGGACGAAGTTTTTAGCACTGCAACACGAGGCTAAACCACCGATGTGCGGGGACGTGTTTTTATGACATCTATCGAGGTAGGCTCGCACAACACCACTAAGTAAACAACCCCTGCGTCTTTCCTTCTCAAATAAAATCACTAGCAATAAATCCCTAGAATATCCACGCGGTGCCGCCTAACTAATGTCCGCGTCGCACTGAGAGTTCCGTGAAGCGCCTAGCAAGGACGCGATGGAAGCAGGGGCCAACGGTAGGGTGCCTCAATGTCCCTTCGTTTGTGGTGACGACATCTTTTGTAGTACCCGATGCCGACAACGCGCGCTCACAGGGAAAATACAGAGGTACGAGGGAAACATAATGCCGCCGTAACACGTTCAACGCCAACAGCGAGCACCGAGAGGCGCGCTTGCGCGCACTCCAGAACAAGAAAGAGAAAGAAGCGTTCGGAACAAAATGGTAAGATGGCATCACTCTAAGCAAAGGCCACATGAAGGCATTCTTTCACAACACTCTTAGATCTATCAGTTAACAAGCTCCACGGAAGTGTATTGTTCGAAAACGGTCGTTCTCCGCTGCCTGCACTCGAGCAGGCGCGGGCGTATAACGTTCCTAGCACCACCAGCGGCAAAGCTTATGCGTGTAAGGGAGAAGATCCGTTTTCCAACGACGTTTTATTTTTTTTAACGTGAACTTTTGCGCAAACTTTATGTTTATCATAAAAAAAACCAAAACAGTAGAATTCCTTTTTATCGCAAGAGCGAGAGCCACCGATTGGATGCCCCACGAAGAGGCGCCAGGCGTTCTACGAAGTTATTCAAGTAAGTTTGATCTAGTCACTTTGCCCTAATTTTCGGCAAGAGGCACGTATTTTTCGCCTAGCCGAGTTACTCTTGTCGAGTATGTTTTCTGTTTGGGGCAGGTTGGGGATCAACTAACAATGACGTAACTCGCAGGACTTGTCTTCTAGGTGTGATTGACTGAATGCTGGATGGTGAAGAGTGTATGGGCATCGCATCAACTAGGCGGTGCGGTTTTGACGCGCAGTCGCTACCTTGACCGTTCCACAGGCGACGATAGTTGAAGGGCGGCAGCCTGCCCATCCTGGCCAGGTGACCCAAGTTCCGTTTGACTCCTTCGGGCATCAGGACGAGCTGGTCGTAGCCCACGTCTGGTCGGCCGTCTTGGATGCAGTCCACGTCCGCTTCTTCCTCCGCGAAGAACTGCTCGTCGGTGTTCGGCTCCTGGCTGCTGCTGCTGCTCGACTGTTGGCGACGCAGGACATCTGCCCGAGTTCCACGGGACGACGCTCCCCGAGGAAGCCAGCCGTTGCGGGCCAGGGCGGCCACGTTGCGCTTGTCGCGCGCCAGATCCCCAGGCTGGACCGGCTGCTGCGGGCTGCTATTGGACGCCGCTCTGCGCATGCGCATTGAGCGGAGGAACGAAAACCTGCAATAGAGAGGAAGCGGCACAAAAGCTAAGGAATGGAGCAGTGCCAGAAAAGGTTTCACTGATTGCAACTTCACAACCTATAACTAAGGGACGCACTCGCATTTAGCAAACTGGGTGTCTTCCCGATGATCTACATAAAAAACAATACGAGGTTTCGTCTCTTACGTGTAAGTAATTCTAGTTTCGTGATACACGAGCGATATTGGAGTCTTATATTACTATTTTATATCAAGAAGGCAGAAGAAAGCACGTTCATTATAAGGTCGATCATCCACGAACTTATACTCTTTTGGCAACTTTCTGTGGCTATACAGCCAAGGGTACGGGGGCACGTGCATGAGCTCCGAGTGGAGCTGTGCACGTGCACTCCTGCTCTCGTCGAAAGTGCACAGAAAGTTGTCCACGGGCATAGACCATTCCACTAAAAAGAGCGGAGAGGGAAATGCCCTCTCTACATCTAAACCGGTGCGTCGTGTTCAACGGAGACTGAGCAGTGCCAAACATCCGGTTGACGTGCAAAACACGGATAAAAATTGCGTATATTCGGCAATATTACGCGCAAATGCGAGGATTTGGATGTGCAAATTACTTAAAAAAGGTATACCTAGGGTTCCGTGTTTTCGGAGTTTATTTTTCGTCAAATTCGGAGGTTTTATTTCGAAGTACTTTTTAAAGAAAAATCAGATTTTATAGGAGTTTATTTTTGTTTGACTCCAAACTCTCCGAAATTCGGATCTTGATTTCGCAGTGTTTTCTAAGAAAAATAAACAAATATTACCCAGGTGTAAACATATGCTAGATAAAGAAAAATAAAACGCGCTTATATCAATCAATATTTCTTCAGCTGGATTTGGTGTTGGTGCCATTGTCATTAGCAATGCTAATTTGTCCCACGGCTAAAATTGCACACATGTGTAGTTTGGATAAACGTCGATACCTTAAAAATAAACTCCTGTCGATATTTGCCGGGAAGCACGTATTCGTCCCATCCTATTCCATGCTACCCCTCGGCCGCGTGAGGTGGAGTGGTAAAGGATGTTATAGGGAAGTTTCAACTGTATTTCTTCCCAATTTTATGCAATCTCTATGGTCCATAGCTTTCACTGTTGCAGAAAAAACTTCTTCCTCTTAAAACACAAATAGCATGGCCGAAACTGAAAACCAATACAGATGCTTTTGTCATGACCCAAAAGTACACTGACATGTCGTCCTGAACCTTGACGAAATAGCAGTAGGACAGCTTTTGTCAATGATCCGAGATTTGAAAGATAACTGTGGTTTGATTTTCTCAGGAGCATTGACCCTGTGCGCCGATCAAACTTAATTGTAAAATACTTTATTTTTTCATGTTTCTTTTTTTTTTGGGGGGGGGGAGAGGGGGAGGGAGGATGTGTATCGGCACATCAAAATACGGAGTTTATCGAGTAAATTCGAATTGACCAAAATTTTACCGGCGTGTTTTTTTGTCGGTGTTTTTCGGATTTATCCGAAAACATGGAGCCCTAGGTATATTCGATAAAAAGACTAACCGGCAACAATTGTGGTGCTCTGTTATGCTATGCATTTTCCTTCGCTTCGATCCTGTAAGATTATCTAAAGCGGGGAGGGACTGTATTTTTTTTTGCCAGGTCCTGATTGGTTTTAGGGTCCTTAAAAACCAGAGTGCTTTTGCAATTAACGAAAATCGTCTTCCAGTAGCAGAGAGTCTGCCTGTTCCTCGGCAGCCGTTCTGCAGTCGGACCGCCCGAAACGTAACACCGGGCAAAATTGTATTTGCAAAATGCTGCTGTCACCTATCGCGAAAATAAATTAAAAAAGCGTGAATACAACCACGTAAACAGTGTGATCGATCGGTCATCTCCGGCAAAAAGTGAATGCGGTTGCAGTAGCTTTTTGCAGGATAGTGTTCATACGGACTAAGGCCTTTAGCAGCCATGCGTGGGAAGTCTAGATTGCAAAAAAGGAAAGGAAAAACGTGCTCACAAAGTATGAATAAACAACTGTGCGATTTCTTGTTATTCTTTAAAGCGATTTCTCCATTAGCGACACTGAAGATATTTCGACCTCGCCGGGCATCGTCGCCGCTAGGGAAAAACCCTTCTTTCCGATCTTGGCGCGAGGCGAAGGAAGTCGGGACCGTCGGCCGCAGAGCGCAGAGATAGAAGCGAGGGACGCGACGAAAGGGGAGTCTTTCGTGTCGCCTGCTTCAAACACTTGTTTTCAAACATTACTCGCGTTAATCGAATTATCACTTTGGCTGTATCAAATTACCACGCGTAATGTTGGATGGTTTTAAAAAATGGTTAAAAAAAAGGCCGTTACTATGGAAGTCACCAAGTGAAGCTACACCAGCTGATGGTTTACTGAAATAAAACAGCAGAGCAAAATAGACTGTAAAACATAAAATAGCTCCCTGTATACTTCTTGTCCTTGTCTTTTTTGCGCTGTCTTATATGTTTTACTAAGATGAACCAACTAGCCCAACAACATAGCCTATAAAATAGATTGCCCTTGAAGTAGTCAAATGTTCTAAAGACTCGAACCACTTCGCAGCGGCAGCAGTGAGCGGGCGTTGTATGTTCTGTAAAACCCACGGGTACAGTGTTCTAGAAGCGGCAGTAGTGGCAAAAACGAGGCCAACGTCAATGGAAG
>JAZHYW010052516.1:0-25522 GCA_037355805.1 Ixodes ricinus
CTCGCCGCGAAAATGCATCATATATTGTCGAACGCTCAGTCTCTGTCGCTAGGCTACATTTGGGCGGAGGCTGAGCACTTGGCAATGCGTAGTTTATTTTTATGGGGAGATGACCGTGGTTAGAATGCCTCTCTATTGTAGGTGTATTTCTGTGAATGAAAGATTTGTTTCGGCAACTGGGGTCCGACGATTTCTCACGAATCATTGGAAACAGTTATGCGTTTTGTGTGCCTGTTTTAGTGACCGCTATTTTATGTACTACATTCCGAATATTAGCGGTGCCATGCAATCAGTTCGTCAAACGAAGTTTTAGAAAGCTTGTTTCTTCGAAGCTGCACTTTTTCAGCAATAAATCGTTCCAGCGGAAATAGCCGGCGTTCGTTTCATCGATACACCTTGTTACGTTTCGTCGAGTTTTTCTATTATGTGCATGCATGTGCGTGCTCGCGCTTGTGTACGTAAGTGCGCGTCCGTGTCTGTGCTTGCGTGTGCGCGTGCATGCGCGAGAGTGCTTATGTGCGTGCATGCACATGCGTGTTTGCCTGCCTACGCGAGAGTATATATGCGCGCGTGTCTGTGTGCGCGTTATTATACGTGCATGTGCGTGCGTGTTTGCACGCGTGGGCGTGTGCCTGCTCACAAGTGCGCGTGCCTGTACGATTGCGCGCGTGCATGCGCGTGTGTAATTCGTGCGTGCGTGTGCGCGGGTGTGCTTGTGCGTGCGTACGTGAATGTGCATCCGTGCCTGCGCGTGCATCCGCGTACCTGTGTTCGCGCATGCGTATGCGTGCCTAATTCGTGCGTGCTTGAGTGGGGGCGTGCGTAATTCGGCGTACGTGCGCCCAAGTACGCACGTTGTCGAACTTTGAGGGAAAAGTTCGAAAAAGTCGAACCTGGTTGAACTCGAACGTCGGCTGGTTCGCGACACCCCTAGTAGTCACGTTGCGGACGGTTGGTGATTGGCCGCTGATAACTTCACCGTAACTTTTTGCTTTATGTTTAGCGCAATTTTTTTATATTTTTATTCGTGCGATTGTAATCTTTTGCGAATAAACTCTCTGTACCCTTTCCTTGTGACGTATGAAACGATCTCGAACGCCTCGAACAACAGCGACGCTTGCGTTCGTTCTCGGTGCTAATAGGCTGTATTTATATGACGTTAGACTGCCTTTTGATGCCGAGTCACAACACAAAAGTATGGCCACCGAAGGCAAACGCAGTTATCCCATTGGCGAGTTTGCTTTGTCTTTCATTGCTCACAACTCTCGCGAATCGAAGTTTTGCTTTATCGTTTGGTGGTCATGTTTGTGGGCGATGACTCAGCACGTGAATAGACCCTATAACCGTTCATGGTGCTTTTCTCTTTTATTTTTTTAGATTGAACGATTCTACAGTGTGGAACGAACTACACGAAAGTGCCTCAACCTTCTACGAAGTCTTCCGTGGAGCAGAACGTGTGGGGATCAGGACTATTGGAAGATAGGCTCACAAGTGATGAAAAACTGCCAGGTCACCAATCATTACAAATTGGCTATGAAATACGATGAGAAACAATCAGTGTCGTGAAAAATTGTATAAAAATACTTTGTCGTGCAGAGGTTGTAACCAGTTGTGATGAAGTAACGAAGGTATATGCCGGTAGTTTGTCATATATGTATTCGATTATGTATTTATTTTTAAAGTACCTAATATACAGTGTTTTTACTTAACTGGAACGTGTTTTTCTTTTAAAAGAGGGGGAGACAGTTACCTTAGTGCCGTATCCACTGTGCCTTTACGGGGCTCGGCGAACATTACATGGGAGATCACCGTAACGATAAGCTGGGTGGGTAAATAACTAAAATATGCTAATCAAGTTTCCCACGATCGGGTTTATAGCTCGTGTTGCAATTATATATTTGAAGTCATTAGAGGCTAAATAAATTTGGACGTATTGCTAAAACCCAAAGGGATTTTAGTTATCTAGGTTTTCAGTTTTCACATTGATTTGTTTTGGGTTATCTTGCGGAGCGGATCCAGCAGTATTTTTATGGACAAAACATAATTGGCTCGTTTGGCCACAAGAATCGCAGTACCGCTATTTCTGCATAGTTGAATAGCAATCACTCGCTAACACATCGTACAAATTAAATAGCGTGTTAATTGCAAACACAATGTTTATATCGAAAAAAATAATATTATTCCGGAGCGCATGTCGCGGCACAGATCATTTGGTAGTGTTTTATCAAGGTCATTTATGTAATGCAGTATCGCGAGAAATATATTGTGTAATTAAAAAAATATTTATTATATATTGACAGTGCTACTGCCGAACACTCCACGCCGGTCCGTTTGTAAAGACGGATTTTGAAGTAATGTCTTGTGATTGGCTTTGTCGCCTCGTGTCCAATGTGTTTGTACTTGACAAGTGTTTATTTGAATCTACGTTTAGTGCGTTCAACCGTACGTTCAGTACGGTTTCGCTTATTTTGCTCGTGTTATTAAATTTGCATTTGTTTTAATTTTCTTCCATTTAGTTGTGTCTTTGCGCCGCTTTTTAGAGCGCAGCTCTTAGGCACCCGTTTCCGGCTTGAGCGGCGTCGCCGTCGCCGTCGCCGTCGGCGTAACCGCCCGAGGTCACTGTGACCCCCAGGTCACGTGACCTCCCCCTCCCGAGGTCACGTGACCCCCAGGTCACGTGGCCCCAAGTGACGTGACCCCCCCATAAGGTCACGTGACCCCAGGTCACGTGGTCCCCAGGTCACGTGGTCTTCAGGTCAGCGTGACCCCCGAGGTCACGTGATGATGATGACGATGACGATACGAATGCCGATGACGTCATCAGTGACATCACTGATGACGTCATCGGCATCCGAATCGTCATCGTCATCATCACCGATGACATCATCAGTGACGTCAATGAGGACGTCATCGTCATCGTCATTGATGACGTCATCAGTGCCGTCACGTGACCCCCTCCCCCCACCGAGGTCACTTGCCCCCCTGTACCCTTCCTCCTCCTCCTCAAGAGCTGCGCTCTAATTCCGGTGTTACAGGGAGTTGTAAACGGCTTTCACTTTTTTAATGCGAATAGCATTCTTTGGATACTTCACGCACTTTTCGTCTATCTATGCTATCTATCTGGCTATCTAACCTCTTACGCCGCGGGTCGATAAATAAATAAAAAAGACCGGCGCCGGCTGGGATTCGAACCGTTGACCCTTTGATCAGCAGGCAGACGCGCTAACCACAGAGCTATGAAGGCAGTCATTCAACGCACTCTAAACGGTTGTTTATATCTTGCCATAGACGCGCTTACAGCGCTGTCACAGCTACCGGTGCGCGCGCGTTCCATGCACGAGGGCTATGGAACGGCACGGCCGCTGCTCACCCTCTCCCGCGCTCGGGAGAGGGTGATGTAGCGGCCGTGCTCAGCCTCACGAGAGCGGAATGAGCCCTCGTGCATGGAACGCGCGCGCACCGGTAGCTGTGACAGCGCTGTAAAGCGCGTCCTATGGTAAAGATATAAACAACCGTTTAGAGTACCGCTGGTTGAGACTAGCTGAGACGCCAGAAAGTCTGGTCGGTACCATTTTGAGTGTTTGTGCGTATGGCGCGTGCTTTGCTCGCCTTCCTAAGTGACACAAACGCACGTGCTGGGCTGCGGAGATCGTGCGCAGGGCTGTGAAAGTGTCAACAAATTTAGAATCGCCTCAAGAGTGGGCTGGCGTATCTAGAGTGTGCCGGCCACCTGACGAACGCGCATAACTCCGCACCGTTTGATGCTATTCGCATTAACGCAGATAATCATTCCCAAAGGATGGGTTCTGCTGATTTTTTACTCACATGAACACATATACAGGGTGATCCTAGAATCAGCCGGGACCCCTTCAAACGTCGCCGCGGACCACAGTTTGAGAACCGCTGGACTAAGATGTGCTAAATATCTCGAGTTAATTCCGTGATTCGTCATGTTGCAGCTGCTGTTTTAGAGACAATTAATATGGGCGGCTTTATATCGGCAGTGTGCTTTGGAACGAACGTAAATTTATCCTACTCGGAATTCGTTTTATCGTTTGGAAGAGCAAGGCTGATGAATTTTTGCGACTCGTTATAGCATGAATGAACTGGCTTAGAAATAGTTACTGAACAGTGAGAGCGTCTCGTGAATTTGACTATTGGGGAGGGGATCGAACTATAGGGGGTGCTTTGTCTAGATTGTTGTCCACACAGTTGGGTGTTTATTTTGAGAGCATACACATTGGTTACCTTCTATATAATTTAAAAACGACCACCGCTTTCGGCGGTGTGGTTACGAGCGCGTTGCTCCGACCATTGCTTTATTTGCACGAGAAATTGTTCTCTATAACACGAGTTCGTGCGTCTCGCAGACACCGAATCGTTCTTTTAGATTTCCTTTGAAAAATACACAAGCAGTTTACATTTGTTGTCCACACACGGTCCGCGTGTGTGGACAACATATGTGGCTTTGATCGGCGCTCTGGGTGCGCGAGCTCCCGTAGCTTTGACTGCATTGCTAACAAAAGCTGTCCCCGATTTAAAAATTCTGTCACTTGCACGTGACGTCACACCGCGATGCATCGGAGAGTCTGCCAAACAATAGGGAGTTGTAGTAGACCGCGTCCACCGTCGCGCTAAGCTTACCGAAGCTTACCGCGTGCCGTTAGCCTTGGCTGCAGAATTTCGGGCCTCGTTTCCGGTCGCGGTAAGCATAGCGGGATAGCGGACGAGGCCTGTTTCGTTCTGCCGCTCAGTTCCTGCGCGGTTTGATTAGGGAGTTGTAGTAGACCGTGTCCGCTATCCCGCTAAGCTTACGGCGACCGGAAACGAGGCCCGAAGTTCTGCAGCCAAGGCTAGCGGCGCGCGCTCGTTTCCGGTTATGGTTAGCGTCACTAGATAAGTTATGGTAAGCTTCCGTAAGCTTAGCGCGACGGCGGACGCTGTCTACTACAACCTTTCTTCTACTCGGTGTCGGGAAAAAAAAACGATATTTTTGGGCGGAACGAAAACGTAATCGAAACGTTATTTATTATTTTGTTCCGGAGTGAAACCAAAAAATGTTCTTATCGGTTTTCGGTTCAAGGGGAAAGTTCAGGGCCGGCTTGCTAGAACCAGCGTCTCAAATAAAACTGCCTTATCTAAGACAAAAAAAAAGCGCTGCCAAAGCTAACGCACGAGCGGAGTGGCACGTGAAGTCGAGTCTCAAACGCTGGCGCGCCCCAGGCTTGGCAGTGCTTTCTTCGTCTAAGATAAGACAGTCTTATTCGAGGCGCTGCTTCTAGCAAGCCGGCACAGGTTTTTCAGAATTCGTTTCACGCAGCGAAGTAAGAGACTGCCGTTGGTTTGCTGCCATAATTGAAGAGAAGACAATCAATCCTTCGCCCCCGCGTCTAAGCTCTGGGCGAACAAGCAGAGCAAAAATACCAAGACAAAAAATGTACTCACATTTTGGGAAGAGCGAAAGGAACGACAACCGGACGCTTTGCAGCAGATGTGCATGGGCGCGACCATAAGTGACCTTCATTTTTTATTTCCTTTTATTCGGGTCGCTTCGCTCCACTACTGTGGTTACATGAGAAGCCAATGCTTTTCTAGACACCACGGTGTTCCTTTCACCGACGCAGGCTTTGCTTTGACTCATCATCGCTAGTTTTTGTGGCCCGGCCCCTCGGCAAGACACATCAAGGTCACTTATGGCGGCTCTAATTTACGCAGTGAGCAAAGTGTCTATACTTCAGCTCAAGTAGCCCTAGGTGTGCCAGCCACACAGGCCAGCGTGGAGCGGGCCTTCTGGGCGCTGAAATTTATTTTATCGTACCAGAGGTCTCGCATTTCACCGAGCACACTTGATGACGTGCTGCTTCTGAGTTCATGCTTAGTGCCTTGATCATGATATCATGCTCAAGGCAATGAACGTGATCTCAGAAGCAGTGTCGATTACGCGGATCCCTCCAGAGCTCTTGAATTATCTATTTTTGTGTAAATGTTACGTTCCTTTTCAATTTTGTTCTAATTTTTTTTTTGAAACACAAATTGTTACGAATCGTTACAGACCAATATTTGTTTCGTTCCGGAGCAGAAACGGAACGGAACTTTTTTGTATGGAACGCAAATGAAACCGGAACGAAAAACATTTCGTTCCAACACCCTGCTTTTACTTCACATGTTGTTTACAGCCATATTGTCAAAAGTCGTCTAAATCAATTTTACCATCCTTTCCGAGCCAGACGAAGATTAAACATTGAGACGGCGAGGACTCCAGCCCCGCGTTGCCGTACATGACGACGGACGACGTTCTTCCCCACGAACAACGGCAGTGCCTCTTCCAACCGAGAGTACTACGCATAGTCCTCGTCTAGCTTCAAACAACGTGCCCATTCGCGGAGCGCGTTTCTTGGCGGTTGCATGGTTGCACACGGAGCCCGTTTCCGCTTACGATGGACCGCAACGGACGCTAGAAGTCGTAGCAGCCAATCCAGCGCATATGAACGTATCACGTGACCACGTGCCTCGTGCTTCGCTGTGTCCGTCCTGAAGGTGACGTGACGCTCACGCGGCATTGGATTAGCTCCGATAGCTCGTAGGGTCCTCTGCGGTCCATCGTAAGGAGAAACAGAGCATACCAGAAACCTGGGGCAAAGGAGGGACGAGGAAGAGAGGTAACGAAGGGGAAATAAATAAAAACAAAGACAACACGTAGAGAAAGAAAAGAGAGAGGGAGGAACTTTTCTGCGCGCGTACAAGAGCTGACACGTGTCTGCGTCCGCGTTTACACGGCAGGCTTTTGGGCGTTGATTTTGCGGGGAGCAGGCGTTTTTTCTTTTTCTTTTTTTGTCTCGCCACCGTGAATAGAGTGCCTTCATACACATTCGCTTGTGCGGAGCAGTCTTGTACACGTTACTAAAAAGAAGTAATCGATTACAATTACTATTACTCTTGGCTAGAAAGTATTCGATTATATTACTTGATTACTCGACAGCAAAAGTAATTGGACATTACTTTAAGAAGTAACCGTTACTTTTCCGATTACTTTATTGTGAGAAGACTTACATCTTTAGCGCTCATAACAATGAACTACTTACAACCTCGAAACTTTGCTTGTCACAAAGACTACGTAGGGGAAATACGGGATATTGACGTGTATTTGAGCTGGCTTTGTTATATTTTGCATCCACTTTAGACATTCGTCGGTTCTGGTTCTTCTGCGGGCTGCGAGTAGGTACCGTAAGCAGGATTGTTTTTTTTATATTTTATTTCTGTGTGTGTGTGCGTGAGGGGGTCAGTTTGAACGAAGGACTTACATAGCTACATTCTGCTCCCTCGAAACTTCGCCCTGAATGGCCTTTGTCACGCACTGGGGCTTTCCTGGGGCTTCCCAATCCCAGTCCCAGCTCGAAAGAAAAACGGACATTCCACAGAAACTATACATACAAAGGGGTCTAACTCGTTTCCTACAGATCCGCAGTTTTTTTTCTGTTCGAAAAAGAAGCAATTTTTATTTTTGTCACTTCAGAAAAAAAGGGGGAGGGGGGGCGTTGTACCTTCTAGAAAAGTAGTAACGGTTAGAAGTAATTTTATTACTTCAAAAAGTAATCAGATTACTCTTCTAATTACTGCCTAATAAAAGTAATCAACTGATTACAAAAAGTACTTTGAAAAGTAATCGATTACAAGTAATTTCATTACTTGTAATGCGGGCGGTACAAGTCTGGTGCGGAGTGGCGACATCTCGGCAATTTCACTTCCCAACCTTTCTTTTATTTTTTTATCTCTCGGTGTGAGCGCGCAATTTTCGCTATAGGGAGTATTCACTGGACGCCATTATTGTGGGTGTTCTTCAAAACGCATGCTCAGAGCGAGGTCACATTAATAGGCTGCTAAGACCGGCACTCTTGATGGTGTGGAATGCACGCTGAAAAAGAACTGTGGAAGCTCGCCGTCAGCACGCGCTCAGCAGTCGCGCACACGGATATGGCGGTCAGTGAATATCTTCCTATAGACGAGCGCGCGAAGCCCGCTCTGTTTCCAAACACGCTTGCTTTGCCCGCACCGGGTGTGGGCACTGCGGAATCGCAGCATCTCGTTTTTAGGGGCGAAGCTCCTTAGGGGCTAGCCATGTCCGTGTGTCCGTCCGCCGTAGGCCGGCGTCGGGTGCTCGTGCTTCTGCTCGTGAGATTACGTACTCACGAGCACGTGAGCACATGCTCACCTGCTCGTGTAGGGCAAAAAAAAAATGATAAAAAAATTACGAGCTCGTGAGCTCACGTGCTCGTGTAGGGCAAAAAAAAAAGAAGAAAAGATGAAAAAATGATGAAAAACAAAGTTGAAATCTGTTTGCGCAGCGACGGGACGAGTAGGGCGCTCTGAGATATGGTAGTAACTCAAGACCTGGGGTTTCTGTCATGGATGAAACGTTGCATGTAGCCGCTCAACGTCTATACAGGAGAGGGCGCTGCGGTCAAATCCATATATAATCGCGTTAAACTTTGCATGCATTGGCTCAACGTTTATTGACGAGAGGGCGCGGCGGTCAAATGCTCAAATGCGTATATAACCACGTTCCATACCACACATTCTCTTTCTGACATGGATGAAAACGAACACGAAAGGCTCGGCATGCTGCGGCTCAGCGTCTACGCAGACAAGCACCACCAGAGCTTCGCCCCAACCAACATCATTCACCACGTGGAGATGCGGTCAATTTTTGAAGAGAAGAAGCCACTGCGTGTGCGCCGTGCTCAAGGCAGCGCCACCGGAGAGGGATGGCGAGCGAAGTCAAAGCAAGAAGCGCGAGCCCAACGCTCTGAGCGTTCCGGCTTCGCACGTGCGCTCGTGCACTACAGGCGCTGTTACAAGCAGCATGCTCGCGCTTGTAGCGTCGGCTTCGCTCGCACATAGGGTGAAACGAACTAGCCTCTTGATAGCATATTCCCTCACGAAGTTGATTTATATACCGTGTTTTTTTAATCTTTTAGTTGCACCAAACGTATTACATGAAGAATAAAGAAGAATGGCATTAGGACGCTTTTAATTTTGCCATTAGCTTAACCCACTAGGGGGTCACTAAGCGCAAGGTTGTTTGTGGAATTAGGTGGCTAATTAACAGAGATATTTAATTAACATTTTAATTAACACTCTAAGACTTGCAAACCATAAAGTAACCCGATTGAGGAGTCCAAGTGAGCTGGTGGATCTTTATCGTGATCCAAGGTAGTCTAATACCCGTGCCACACGGGCAACTCGGATGCCATTTTCAACGAATGACATTTTAACGATCGGCCAATCAGCGCGCGACACTCCGAGCGTGGGGCGTTCCACGCGCGACAGATCGCGAGCCGATTCGTCGATCACACGAATGTCATTCGTTGTAATTGGCATTCGAGTTACCCGTGTGGCACGGGTATTAGTGCCAGCATGCGCGCATATAAAGTTCAATAGTGTTTATTGCCCTTTTGAGTAGACCTCCAGGCGAGCAGGCGACAAGGAAAGGCAAGGGAGCCCATGCACAGAGTGTGCCCTTGTCGCCCACCTGGAGGCGCATAAAGGTATGAAGGTAAACATGTTTGAGAGAATTCTCTCTGGTTGGGTAAATAATAAAGAGATAAGATAATCCGCCAACCAAAAATTGAAATAGTAGCGACCCTACGTTTCGAAACCGTTCGTTTCTTCTTCAGGGGGATGAATGAAGGACAGCAGCTTCTTCTTCTTCTAGATGTTGAGCGACTTCTTTTTCTTTTTCATTGGTCTTAGTAGGCTGGTCGTGCCGTGCGCAGTTTGTTATAACATCTTGGAGGCCGGTAATATATAAAGTTGGAAGTGCCCCTAAGGACCGATTGATGTTGTTAGAGGTTGTTTGTATGTACCATGACTCAATCCGTTTCAACCGTAAGCTTCGAGGAATAACTTCAGCATCACGGCAAGCGTTCGTGAAATTCAAGTGTGTCTTGAATGAAGAGATGCTGCGGTAGATGTTCACGTACCGTTTCGCTAGCTGGGTAGTCTTTTGTCCAAAGTCATCGTGAAGAGATTTGAAGGTTAACATGTTTGAGAGAATTCTCTCTGGTTGGGTAAATATTAAAGAGATAAGATAATCCGCCAACCAAAAATTGAAATAGTAGCGACCCTACGTTTCGAAACCGTTCGTTTCTTCTTCAGGGGGATGAATGAAGGACAGCAGCTTCTTCTTCTTCTAGATGTTGAGCGACTTCTTTTCTTTTTCATTGGTCTTAGTAGGCTGGTCGTGCCGTGCACGTTTGTTATAACATCTTGGAGGCCGGTAAAATATAAAGTTGGAAGTGCTCCTAAGGACCGATTGATATTGTTAGAGGTTGTTTGTATGTTACCATGACTCAATCCGTTTCAACCGTAAGCTTCGAGGAATAACTTCAGCATCACGGCAAGCGTTCGTGAAATTCAAGTGTGTCTTGAATGAAGAGATGCTGCGGTAGATGTTCACGTACCGTTTCGCTAGCTGGGTAGTCTTTTGTCCAAAGTCATCGTGAAGAGATTTGAAGGTTAACATGTTTGAGAGAATTCTCTCTGGTTGGGTAAATATTAAAGAGATAAGATAATCCGCCAACCAAAAATTGAAATAGTAGCGACCCTACGTTTCGAAACCGTTCGTTTCTTCTTCAGGGGGATGAATGAAGGACAGCAGCTTCTTCTTCTTCTAGATGTTGAGCGACTTCTTTCTCTTTACATCTGGTCTTAGAAGAAGCTGCTGTCCTTCATTCATCCCCCTGAAGAAGAAACGAACGGTTTCGAAACGTAGGGTCGCTACTATTTCAATTTTTGGTTGGCGGATTATCTTATCTCTTTATTATTTACCCAACCAGAGAGAATTCTCTCAAACATGTTTACCTTCAAATCTCTTCACGATGACTTTGGACAAAAGACTACCCAGCTAGCGAAACGGTACGTGAACATCTACCGCAGCATCTCTTCATTCAAGACACACTTGAATTTCACGAACGCTTGCCGTGATGCTGAAGTTATTCCTCGAAGCTTACGGTTGAAACGGATTGAGTCATGGTACATACAAACAACCTCTAACAACATCAATCGGTCCTTAGGGCACTTCCAACTTTATATATTACCGGCCTCCAAGATGTTATAACAAACTGCGCACGGCACGACCAGCCTACTAAGACCAATGAAAAAGAAAAGAAGTCGCTCAACATCTAGAAGAAGAAGAAGCTGCTGTCCTTCATTCATCCCCCTGAAGAAGAAACGAACGGTTTCGAAACGTAGGGTCGCTACTATTTCAATTTTTGGTTGGCGGATTATCTTATCTCTTCGCATAAAGGTAGACCGTCCGTCCACATTTTCCTCTTCTTTCCGTTTTTTTCTTTCTTTCATTACACTTTCAAGTTCTATGATAAAGAAAATAAAATGTATCTGTCAGTTACTTCAAGATATCTGTATTCCTTGGCGCAGTCCTGCCTTTTGCGTGCGGCTACTTTGAAAGCCCGACTGATTATCGAATTCCTGTTGCCCGCGAGGATGACAAAGGAATATGTGCAAAGAAAGGTGTTCCTTTTGATTCTTACGAAAAAAAAAAGAAAGAAAACGGTTGCAAAACCTGTCCTAGGATCCCTGGAAAAGGTCAAGACCGCTCAAGTTTTACAACTGACAGCCGTCGAATTCGGAGCTGTTCGGATAAATCTAAATTCGCGATAGTTTCACCGGCGAGTGTTTACAGAGTTTATAGCATTTATCCGAAAATTAGAGTCCCTATCTACAACCTTTCACCAGCGCTGACCCCCTGTCGCCATTCTGCAGGTTGTTTCCTCCTATGTAGACTGCCGCAAAATCCAACTTCTTGAGAGGCAACCCGTCAATCTTCTCCCTGAGAGCCTGAACCGTAGCTCCCGAGAAGCTAAAGGTGCACACTTGTATGCACTCATCTAAAAACGAACGGTCGCGGCAAAGCCATTTCACTTGGCTGCTCCCCAAGATTGCGCCTTTCATCCAGTCTTGGGTAAGTTACTTTTAAAAAGTAATTCGTTACAGTTACAGTTACTTTCACAAAAAAGTAGCGAAGTTACCGTTACAGTTACCGCAACAAAAAAGTAACTTGTTACAGTTACAGTTACTTTTAAAAAGTAACGACGTTACTTCTCAGTTACTTTTTATAACACAAAAAATTAGGAAAAACTAGAAAACGCCCCTCACAAAGTTTTATTGCATAAAACGAAAAAGTACGCTTTTTACTTTATATTGTAACTTAGCAGCAGTTGCTTCTCGAAATTAGTGTTTGAAAGTTTCCACGCCAGGTAGTGGCGCAAATCAAAATGCGAAACATGCGCAGTGCACTCCGCGTGTATTGTTGTTTCACGGTTGATTCACCCGATTAAAAAGTGTCTGAACAGAAAAAAAAACCCACAACATAGATAGTGCTTCAAAACACTAAGATATAAGTGTTCAGTCGCAAAGTACAAACGCGTGCGTAAAGATAACTAGATTTTTTTTATCAAATCTACACGTGGCTATGTTTGGGTCGTGACTCGCGACGAAGAACGTATTCACAAGTTTGTGCAAGGCCAATTTGACACTCGAAATGTCGGAACAGACGATTTGGAAAGTGCAAGATGTAGCTAAATAGTACTCGTTCAGTGTTATATTATTCATAAAAAGTTGAAAGGTAACGACAAAAGTAACGTCGTTACTTTCATCGTTACCTAAGAAAAAAGTAACTCGTTACAGTTACAAGTTACATTTTTAAAACTTAACTCGTTACAGTTACAAGTTACCAAAAAAGTAACAAAGTTACAGTAACGCGTTACTAGTAACGCGTTACTACCCAAGAGTGCAGTTTCATCTTCGTCAGAACCTCAATGAAATCTTCTAAATCTCACTTTTCTGTATACCAGGATCGAACGCTAGAGCACGTCTTTTGAAAGCAATACACCACAAGCGCACACAAGGAACTGAATAAAGAACCAGGATGGGCTGAGTGAGAAACGGCTAGCTAGACTTATTTTTGCCTCAAACATGCGGTCCGTGTTTGTAGTGCAGGCCACTAGACTTCATTTTTACGGAACCTGCAGGTGGTCTTCACCGGGGAAGAAAATTGTGGCGGAGCGCTTATTTGTACGTGTTTTACTTGTTTTGATGTCTAGCATTGAAGAACGCTGCGGAATGAACACCGTGAAAACTAACCCAAACAAAAACAAACCCCAAACAAACGAAAAACACAGAACCCGCGCGAACTCCGCAACTTTGCGCGAGGTCTTTCCTTCTGTTTTTACTCTGTGCACGTGGCGCAACGCTGCCCTGTGCCGCCTTCCAGACGGACTTTGCCCGGGCACTGAAAGATAAGAAAAACAAAAGGAGATAGACGCGACTACCAACCGAGAAAACGGAGACAGGAGACTTTGAACTTGAGCGCAGACGTCTCTGTAGAAGAGCGGACCCCCCGACGCGTATCGTGAGACCCTCCCCGGCAAAGCCCCGCGAGAGAGAAAAGAAGGAGGGAGAGAAGCATAACGCGATTGGCTGACGCTGTCACGTGGTACGCCTGCATTACGGGCTCTTCTAAGCTACGTGCAGCCTCCCTCCCACCGCCTACCGCCGTTGAGCAGACGACTCTTGGACGACTCGCGTTTTGGAATATTCCACGCCCCAGTCGAGAAAGTTCAGTGGTGCAGTGCTAGATATTGGAAGATATCGTTGGTGTGACAGTGGATAACATACGCGCACGGGTCTCAATGCTAACTGGGCAGCACGCTACGGCCGCTTTATGCCGTAGCGTTCACGTACGAGAGGACAGAAGCCTGTGTTTAGGCCTAAGGACCCGCAACCGCAGCCAGCGTTCCGAAGTTATTTACGGTCTGGAAATAAACCCAGCTCGTTTGTCTTTCGCTAAAACGCCCAGTGCAGGTACTGATTTCATCATTCGCACGACTGCTGCTGCGGTGTTTAGTCTTCGTCTGTCCACTACCGCGGTACCCAACTCGCCGCTTGGCAGTATTCACGGGCGTAACATCGTTTGCCCGTTGCTGGCCTCAACAGGAATCGCGCCAGTAAGGTATGTTTGTGAGACGCCAACGGAACACAAGCGGTGCACGTGTGAATTGTGCTTTGCATTACACTGTCACGTCTTTGCAAGAGTCAATCGCGCTCCCCGCTTGTGCATTTTCACGCCGCCGGTGATAGATATTTATACCCGATGTCAGCTTTTTGTGCTCCACTGGAGAAGGTACTAAAGCGTAAGCGCAGCTGCTCCGAGTGCTTTTATTGCGCGAGCACTCGAGGGGCTGAAGCATGCTCGCGGGCAGCGTGCACGCACTCGTACGTACACCCACAGTGGAGCACAAAGGTGACTTCCAAGTGTAGCGATCATTTTGCAAATTTAGCGAAGGAAGCGGGCAGTGAGAAAATATTCGACAAGCCGACTGGCGATTTACTGTCATCGTCCTCACCTGCAGCAATGACTGGGCTCGTGTGAATGAATTGGCTGATGTCAAGGGTTGGCCTTGTTTTTCTTGCCTTAGCCTTTGCAATATGTGATATGCACATGCATGCTGCAGACAGCAGGTGTCAGATTTGTCTTGGCTATGCTCACCTCAGAATATCTGCAATGAATTGTGTGCACACACGTCCGCAAGCCGCTGATAGCCTCGCCCGAGTGACATGGAGCCTGTGCTAGACAGTGCGAGGGCTGGCTTTGCGTGCCTTACTTCCATCTTTCTTTGCGACTACAAAACCCTCGCCCAACTGACACCAGGCAGTGGCGAATAGGTAGCCCAGACATGAAGGGAGACCTATCTCAGGCAGTATAAACATTGTTTCAGCAACAGGGTTTCAAAATGCAGCTGCAAAAAGATGCACTGCATGTTGGGCACAGCTTTGAACATTGCCAGTGAGGTTTCTTTCTCCAGAAGCTACAAAAATAAGTACTCTCATCTCAGCTTGTCCTCTTTTCAAATCGTGGTGCCGGCATCTTTCTCCAGAAGCTTCAATAATAAGCACTTTCATCTCAGTTTGTCCTCTTTTCAAATCCTGGTGGTGTTAACCACTTGCAAGGCTGCATCAGCACCGATTTCCACTACAGAATACTGGCACTTTTGGCCACATACCCTTCCCTGAGCCATGTGCAGTCGAACTATGAAATGCCTCATTTTTCTGAAACTGGTAGGAAGATATATGAGGTAAGATATTCTCAGGTGATCAGTATGGTCGACTATATGCGCAAGACCCGACAATCATACTTCTCAATGTATAACTGGTCATGATCCTCACATACAAGTTTACAAATCAATTTATTTCAGGCACATTACACTGACACACACAAAAGCAAGTTTACAACAGGAACACTGGCAACGCGCAAATACACACAACAACAAATATGAAGGAAGCGTAACCAGAAACTGTTGGCTAGCAGTCTAGGTAGTTGTTAAATAATGGTACACAATCTGTCTGCAAGGATTATGCAAGGGAAGCTTGAGGAGCACTTAGCCTGCTTGTGAAGAGACTGTCCCAGGCAAATAGCCTTTGACACTTCTCTGCAAAGTGCCCTTTGAGTGTTATGCACTTTTCCTAGTGGTGCCCACCCTTAGAAAAAGAAAGATTTCTCTTGGTCGTCGCACCAGTCATGTGCAGCGTTTATGACGGCTTTCTTACTGGAGTGGCTGTCTTTTCAGATCTCGTTTGGGTGCAGGGAATGTAGGAAAGTGACAGTGCCAAATCCAGCGAGTAGGGTGCGTGGGATAAGAGTTCAAGTCACATTCATGGAACTGCGGTGCGGACAGTGGGACAGGGCGCAATGGCTTGGAGGAAAATCACGCCGGCGTGTTCAAGATTCCTGCAATGTTTCTCGGCAATGGTGGCTCACAATTTTACAACACGCCGGGCTGGATGGAGTGCTGGTTAAAATGATGTGGAAAGAGCAAAGTTACAAACTGGCAGGTTTTTTTTCTCTAATGCAGTAGTTTATTTCTGTGTAGGCTCATTACTGTCAAACATTGTGCATATGAATCCAACAATGGGGTAACTGTTTTTAAGTGACCATTAAAAAAGTGACCACTATTAGTGGTCACACTAAGGAGGGATGAACAGGAAGAAATATTAAACCTGTGTTGATAGTCAGCGGTGTGTCTTATTCTTTCTTTTGTGTTTGTGTATTTTGTACAAGCCGACTTATAGCAATACGGAGCATCCGCCCATTCCAAGTGCCCATCCCCACATTTTGTAACATGTGAAAACAACATGCACAGTATATATATGCATGCTTTGACGAGGGAGATCAGTGGCCGAGTGGGCTAGCACACACCAGCTCTGAGGACATGGAGCAAAACCTTGCGCTGCGGAACACAGAGATCAATCCCCACCCCTGCCCGTTTCGATCTGGATGAGCATTGTACCGGCCTGTGGTCGTGTACCAATACTGTGTGATGCACATTAAAAGACCCAGGTCTCGCGGTTGTACTGCACTGGCTAAATCGCTCATCTACAGCCGAGATAAGTCTCCCATCGAAGCAGACTAACTTCAGCACAACGTATGTATGTATGTATGTATGTATGTATGTATGTATGTATGTATGTATGTATGTATGTATGTATGTATGTATGTATGTATGTATGTATGTATGTATGTATGTATGTATGTATGTATGTATGTATGTATGTATGTATGTATGTATGTATGTATGTATGTATGTATGTATGTATGTATGTAGTGTATGTATGTATGTAGTGTGATGTATGTAGTGTAGTGTATGTGTGTGTGTGTGTGTGTGTGTGTGTGTGTGTGTGTGTGTGTGTGTGTGTGTGTGTGTGTGTGTGTGTGTGTGCGTGTGTGTGTGTGTGTGTGTGTGTGTTTTACTTCATGATTTAAGAAGTATTAATTCCCAACATTTTCTTATTATCTCAAAATTTTGAGATATTTATATTTAAAAACGCGGCAGGCAAGTATTATAGAATGCGGATACCGATATACTTGACATTCCAGAAGCTGCAAGATTGTGAGCACTGACAGGATGATTACCGAGTGTCAGGTTACTTCGTTGCAAAGCGAAGACATTAAAAAAGACGCACATGCACACAGTCTCTATGCTCTATTTCACACTATGATGTACCACAGAACAGGCTACAAGCTTGCGCTGTGGGTGCGCAAGCTTGTAGAGATTCACCAGCCAGCTGATGCATACATGCTCGTTCAAATAAATTTGAAAGTCTGACCTTTCTGTACTACAGCTGAGGTACATACCTTACAATCTATGTATCTATTAGCTAGAAGTGTTGCCGTATTCTTTAGTGGTCTTTAGACGTATGCAGACACCTAGGCACAAACCGAGACTGTGGACCGAGAGCAAAGAAGGAAAACGAAAAATCTCACCATTGTAAAACCCGAGACTTGTGACAAAAAAGAAGACAAAAGGGGGGCAATACAAACACAGGTCCCCTTCTTTTTGTCCTAAGTCTCGGCTTTTACAATGTTCAAAGTTCACCAGCTCCCTTGCATTTTCTCTGTAATTTCTCTCGAAAAATCGCGACGATACCAACCTGCACCTCCATGCCCCCATGCCAACCAGCGATACGGTTTGGATTGGATTGGGTTACCGCCATTACTGACGCCGATGCCTATGCATTCTGCAACCGATTTACAGCAGATTTGGTTACCGCAAGTGTGGGAAACATTGTTTTTTAATTTATAAGCAGCAAGAAAGCAAATATATACAATACAAAAATACATCTAAATACGTTGTTCAACTTATATTTCTACTTTTGTGACTACTAATTTACGCCGCACTAAAAGCAGGGACGCCCTAAAAGCAAGAGCGGAGCGGTCACGTGATTGCGCAGCCCTGCCATTTACAAAAAGCAGACGCCCCTCGGTGCAATTTCTCGATCCAAGATAATAGATAATACAAAAAAGACTTGTTGCACAATTTGCAGTGCTGCCCTGAAAACTTATAAGCTGACATGCATTTTTAGTTTTGCAAACTTTTGCAGTCGGCGCGAGCGGACGCGCTCGCGCCGAGCGCACCAACCAGCACGAAGGAGCGAAAATTGCTAAGTTTCGAATTACAGGCATTGAATTCAGTTGTTCTTTTGTTCTACCTGTGATAATGGCGGGCTCTAAGATTTTCACGTGCGAGGTGGACACCGAGAACTGCGTCGACAACGTCGACGTGCTTCGCGTCGCTCTCAGTAGTGACGGAGATGCATACCAGTGGCTGGAAAGCTACCGTCAAGCTACGGACACATCCTGGATTGTCGACTGGAACTTCCGAACCCAACGAGGTAATCAGAAACTTTACCCGCTCTCCCTCCTCATCTGTCACACACCATCTATACCTTTTGTTAATCTCGTATGAACGTTAATGGGTTGCAGGGACACCACTTCTAATCGGTTGCAACTGATTAACAGGAACTGCTCTCCTATTGTGAAGATTTTCAGCCAATTATTCCAATCTGCGAGGAACAAGAAGGTTCATTTGTAGGACTCTACATGTGCACATTAAAGCCATTAACTAAACATGACAAAAAATACATTTTTTTACCGGTCTAAGACATGCATGTCTTAAAATGAATGTTTGTCAAAAGAGTTTGTTTGCCTAATATTTATGCTACAATACGAAATTGACTTGCGGGCGAAACCGAAACCGAAACCACCCCTATGGAACCATGATGATGATAGTGATTACATAGTCGTTGGGTGCAAACGGTATCATCATCATCCCAGAAGGGAAGAATTTCGGTTTCGCCCGCATATCGAAAAATTCGTATTGTCACAACTATTGGGCCATTTTTTTACGAACATTTATTTTAAAACATGCATCTCCAACCATATAAAAAAATCCTAAGTTATGTTTTTTCGTTTTTTTTGTCTGTCAGAAACAAAGTAGTTCAAAAAGTTCACTAGAACCAAACATAGCTCAGACAATAAAATAATCTCAGAACTCAAATGATTTGTTTTCGTTTCCAACAGGGTGGTGTTCCACAAAAAGTGGCGGTGCCAACACAGCAACCTGAACAAGACTGTTGGTTCGCACTCGACCAACTGTCCTGCTTTTGTTGACATCAAGATAAAGAAGATCACAAAAGACACCAAAAAGCGTGACCCATTCCTGAAGAGGGCGTTGCCTCTTCCTGCAGTGATCAGGCTGAGTGAAGAACATAATTATGTACTCAACTGTGCTGATGGTCTGCGCTTCCTGCGGAGCACCCCCAACAGTCGAGCCTGCTATTACAACAACTTCAAAGACGGCCTCACGCCAGCAGAAGCCATCGCGCTCCATGCTCAGAAGCTGGCAGCTCAAGACCACACCGCTGAGCTGCTGGCCAGTGGTGCTGTGAACCCTTGTGGAAACACAGTCTACCAATGGTTCAGGGTGTGGCGGAAGAACGGCTTTGGTGATGATGCAGTGGATCCACTGATGAAGCTCGCCGAGAAGGAACCCACTTATCTCAAACAAGGTAAAGTCAGCTGCCATCAGAGTGAAATATGTTTTACTTTGAGTTGCTTTCTCTGGGCTCCTGAAAGGTTGTCATGGCAGTCACACCTCTACAGCTTCTGGTTGCCACTGTGTACTAAAAATAGTGACTTATTGGCCATATAATGTTTTTCTTTCTGTAAGAGGAGAGCAAAGATGCAGACAAGTTCTGAATATTCAGTTATATAATAAACCCGAAGGACAGGTGGTAAAAGGAACCGAATGCTTTTAACAGTGCACACAATGACAACTCCCAGCAACTCATGATGGACGACTGTCGAAAAAACACTGCTGGGTCGTTCCGTTTGAAATTTTTATTGGTTCTTCAAGATTTATGATTTTTCATACCAGTGTTTTTATTCCTGAGGAAAAGATATAAAACGCTTTCAGATTTTGCAAAAGAATATTCAAAAAGCCTCTTTACACTTTTCATTGGTGAACTGAAAAGAGATAACTGCAACGTCTAATTATTAACACTAACCTTTTAAAGGGTCACTAAAGTGCTTTTAGAGATCCTCGTTTTATTGTCATAAC
Source organism: Ixodes ricinus (assembly GCA_037355805.1). Taxonomy (NCBI): domain Eukaryota; kingdom Metazoa; phylum Arthropoda; class Arachnida; order Ixodida; family Ixodidae; genus Ixodes; species Ixodes ricinus. The sequence continues at coordinate 19,974 of JAZHYW010052516.1, forward strand.
TCAATCTCTGCCTTGTCGGCCACTTGCGAGCGATGGGTTCCCGCGTGTACAAGTGGGACTGGTCGGCTGCTCATCCACACGGGAACCCATCACTCACGAGTGGCTGCCAAGCGCCGTCCGTCGTTCGACCATATTCAGCAAGGTTCGGTAGTGCCATCTGTCGTTTACACCAATGGTAAGTGCCGGGAACTTTATTCACTTTTCTAATATGCAAATCGGCCGCGCATGAATGCAATTTAAGGTTTTTTTAGAATGCTTAGAGCTTGTAGATTAGCTAGGACCTCAAAATTCACTTTAGTGCGCCTTTATTGCCCCTTTAACTCCTTGCCCACTAATAATGAATGTCATTCGTGCCACCCCTTACGGACCATAAAACCCAGTCAAGGGTGTGACTCGCGTTTTGGTTTCGGCGCTTGTTAGCGCACTCTCTCACAGATGGCAAAACCAACCCTGCCGCTCCATTTATGTTGGGTAGTGTGCTAATTTGTTTTGCTGTTTGACAGAAAGAGGACGCTCCATTTAGCCAAGAAAACAAAATGCAGTCGCTTGTGAGTGTTCACGCTGAAACAACATGGCTTTGGTGCAGAACTCCGTTTTATCTAACAAAGAGATACAATACCTTCTTCTTGAAAGGGATTAAAGCTCAGGCATCTGTGACGACAAATCCTTCATCCTTTGAGACTTTTAAGAAGAAGACGATAGTTTGATGGGCAGTGACAATATGATGAAAATGATGTGAATCCTGCAAGCATTCCATCAATTTTGGCGTCTGCACGTCAATGGGACTTGGACCAGAAGTCCTAATTTAGAGCAAGATATGACACCTGGAAGTAAAAAAATGTTGTCTTATTTTAATGCAAATTGCTTGTTTGGAATAAAATGTTCCTGTACGTTCCTTGAAGAAAAAAATAAGTAGGCAAGGGGTTAAGCTGGCCCTGCACCATCGTTTGCACAAAAACATATCTATGTAATCTGTGATAATTGGGAATCCGGTTCTTGATTTATTTCTAGTACTTTGTTTGATTATACATAATATCAGTCAGTAACCTAGCCCAAACAGGACCTTTAAGAAAAGAAAACATTCAATTATAAAACACACACAGAAAACATAACATGATTTCCAAAGCAACAATGCAGATTGACAAACGTTGCTGCTTCGAAAGAATTGTGAACTTAGAAGTATGGTACATTTACCCAAAAATAGAAGCATTGCACAGTTACTTTGTTTTAAAATATTAATACATTTGACATGATCATTAAACAATAAAATGCAGTACACAGTTTCATAACAAGCTAAAAGGGTACCCAAAGGTAGCAACAAGCCTTGTAACCAAAACTGTTCTAAATAGTATTGTATTTTGTACCTCTGCCCGTAGCTGAGCGTGGGTTACATACCACAACGGAGAAGGACCTTTAAGTTTACAGCAAAGCAAAGCAAGGTTTTGAAATGCTATAGAGCAAACACTTTCTATATAGCTTAACGACCTCAGGTTTTGGCAATTACCACTTTGAAATATCTAAACTCGTCATAACCAAGATTTGTGTCCCACAAGTAGCACCAAGCCAAAAGTGTAACGAAGATCTTGGTAAGGATTGCTGATTCTTCTCAGCTTCAGCATCAAGAAATAAAACGCACCAGATTTGTCTGTATAGGAAGAACAGAAAAGATAAAAGTGAACTGGTAAATTCTTGACATTGTGGAAAGCTCGAGTCATGGGTTTTCCATAATGTTGTTTCTGTATATTCACCTCAATAGCAGAGGCCAATCTTCAGTAGCATAATTGAAAATTGTTTGCATGATGCCCTGTACAAAAATTCTGCTTTTTATACCATCAAGTTTTAAGAAATATAAATTTTTATGTGTACCAACAAAGCAGAAAAGCGATGGGAAAGGTTCTGGAAAAAAACATATGAAAAAGAGAGGAAAGGTATGAATAAAAAGTTCATGCATTTTATCATGCTAGCTACAAACCATTATTCAAGCTACTGTTAAACTCCAATTTAACTGTCCCAATTTTTCGCAAATTACTGTGAAATACTGCAGAACCGCCCATTTCATTCAAGCACCCATTGTTCACATTTCCCAAAATTGGAAATTCTGCAAATAATATGTTTAGTGTCCAATTTGACATGACAAGCACCCCTGTCTAGATTAACCCAGTTTTCTGTGAAAGTGGGCTGGGTGCTCCCTGGTATTTTACGGTAAGCACAAGCAGGAAATTTGTGTCCATTGAATTTCACTAATGTTTGAGGCAAGAAAGTGGGAAATCCAGTGACTTTGTAACCCTTGACAGAAGCATCCCTGGGAACTCACGCATGCTATCTTTACATTGTGTTTGTAGCACCTTCAAGGGGCAGTCAGTGGACCCCTGTTTTAGGAAAGTATGTTTCAACTTTGCCCTGAACATAAAGTAATTTCTGGCGGTGTGGCCTACCAGTTCTGGGCTCAATCCCCTTTGTTACGAGCTTTTTCAACTCCTTTCTTCCCTTCATAGAAACTAGGGGTCAATAAATGACCTTGCTAGTTGGAAAATGTTTTGTTCCGTAATTCTTCCTTAACCGTTATTTTCCTTGTCAAAAGGGTCTTTCTGTTTGTAACGGGTTGCACTGTTAGATATAACCTGGTAGAAAAAAATTACTAACTTATGTTTGTTTGTTTTTTCCTTTGTTCACTGCATTTTTTAATGAAAATATCCAGGCACTTGTTAAATGTTTTTTCAAGTCTTACTCAAAATTTTCGCATGCCCTTAAATATTCGGAATTAAATGAATTTGCAAAATTTATGAGGATTAGGGGCTCACAAACATTAACGGTTTTACAGTACTTGTTCCTGTGTGAATCCGCTTTCCACCTCTGTAACAGAGACGAGTCTCTGTCATGCAGTTCGCGACTCCAGCAAAACGGACGGCACCAAGCGGAAAAACTGGGAACCAGCCAGAACAGTTCGCTTTGTGCCTCTCTGCCTCTCTGGCGGCTTTCGCGGACACAACGTTGTTGGCGCGGTGGCGAACAATGTAATTTGACGAAAGTCCGAAAATTTCTTAAGTTTGCCTGAGTGTTCATTAGTGTGGTGAAGCCTCAGTAGATTGTTTCCTTCCATCATGCGTTTGAGAGCCCGTTTACTCCACAACACACGGTCGCGTGCTGTCGATTTCTCGGATGAGGAGGAATCACGGAAAAACGTTTTGATTTCTTGTCTGTCTCGAATCACATTCAAAGTGACCACCACTTGGTAACTGATCAGTGGTTTCTTTATAGGGATGTATAACAGTGGACTGAGGACGACAGACGAGGTGTTTCACTAGAGAAAGCACCAACGTTGCAGTCAAGTGAATGGGAAGGTTCGATAGCTGCTTTTCTTGAGTTTGGTTGTGTTTGATTAGCTTCAAGATTGAGCCATGCATGCCGGTCGGTGCGTTGGCTATTTATTTTGGCTGCTTTTACCCGAAAAAGCCTGTGGACCACGCCGAAGGAGTTGGGCTTATTTCGCAATTACTTGATTCTGGAAAACCTGCTCGCTGCATACGATTAATGAGGGAAATTCTCTGCTTTCAAAAGGTGGGGAACGCGTCTTGCAAAGTTAAAAGCTGTCACGGCATATGATCTATCGCGCCTCCAATATTTATATTACACCCCCAACACAGCGAGCAGAAATATACGTCTATAATTGCTCAGGTTGTCTGGCCCCAAAAAATATTCATTTTCTCTATTCAGGATTCGAAGTCAAGTTCAATGCAGAGGGGTTCTGCGTGAATCTCTGATGAAGGCTTTCTTCAGTTTGTCCGCATTCGTCTCAGTGCTACCGGCTAGAACCATTTGGCTGGGTTTAAGTAGTATTCTCTGTCTGTCAAATATACTTTTATTCAGCAGTTCACCTAATAGCTAGTCAACTAAGCTCATATCTCAACTCAGAAAATATACAATATCGCTTTAGTCGGGCATAGTATGTAATATCATACACAACCAGCATATTCGTCAAAATGATTTCTCGATTGCTACTAAAACCTGAATTGAAATACGAGTATCAGCTGCATAGTGGGGCGCTAGTGGGTTAACATGCTCCTTGGCTTAAGAAGCGCTTGCTTAATTTTCAATATTTTTCAGCAGCCTGTGTTGTTGACCGAGCAGACGACTGGAGCTGCTTTGTAAACGTGGATACGCACAAAGGTTTGATTTCGCGGACAGATAAGTCCGCGAAATCCACGAGTCAGCTGAAAATTACTCAAGGTGGAACAATTCTGGAGTCATCGTTGCTTTCCTTAGCTGATCAAAACTGATTAGAGTCTATTACTGTCTCTTTGGAGCCCATAGTTTCGGTTCTGAACGAAATCTCCGAAACAAAAGTTTGACATGAAAAGAAGAAAAAGCACCGGTAAAACAAAACTATGCTCTGCAAGTTTATGTGCACCGGCTATACTTAACCGTCGCAGTTCAAATACCTATAAAATAAGGCATTAAACAAAACTGTTAAATTGAATGCGCCACTTGTTCAGGCGGCCCGGCCGAGCCGACACGACCTGTTCTCAGCCGCCATGTTTGTTTGGTGGTGGCGCCCCCTAGAGGTCGCTGGAGTCACAAATCGGAAAGCTGACACACATAAATGTCAAGCTAGCGCCACTGTATATGCTCCCGTAGGGAGCAGGGTAGCGCGACTGGTTGACGTTTGAGTTCGGCTACAATTAGCGCTCCTTACTAGCTCACGCCGATCACGTGGACAAAATTTTCCCGTGCTTTGGCAAAAAGGTTTCAGTCTTCCCGGTCGAAGCATTGGCGTGGTCTCAGCAGTCATTCTTTTTGAAACATTTACAGCGTTTGAAATGAATTTAGATGCCAGGGTGCTGCGCTTTCGGGCATAATCACCGGCATGAGGCTGGAAAACAGCTTTTTCATATCACGAAGGGCGAGAAAGGCCGCAAACAACGACCTTTGTGGCTGTCGCGGATAAGTAGAAAAGGCTTCACTCCCACCTGTTGTAATGGGCTGTGCGAGGTATGTTATATTATTGCGATAATTGATGTAACAGTTTGAATAACTTAATAAAGACAAACTGCGATGCTCATTTTGACGAAGATCAGTTCTCTGGACACCGAGCGACGGCAAACGGAACCTAGAGTGAAATGCAGTGCCTTTGATCTTTGCCCTAAGGCCACGGAGAGCTCCTCTTTTCCGAGGAACTGAGTAAAAGGTATATTGTATGCGTGGTATATATATAAACCATGCATTAATTGACTGCTACTGTACAGACCACGGGTGGCCAGGCTGACCCTACCTAAGAGCTGCAAAGGAAACCACGAAACTTCTAAGAGGGGCTAAACAAACACCACTGCCTGGTTATCACCGCCCCCCTCCCCTTCCCCGAAAACATAAAAAACAGCTTGCGGGTCACAACTGCAAGCAGGTAAAAATAACGTTTGTGATCTTCAACATAACATCTGTGACTCGTGGAAGCTATGAATGACGTCACCCCGGTCTTCTGTGACCTTCAGCAAGAAAGAAAATGGAGAGAAGATCTGTTAGCTAAAGAGGACAAGTATCATCGGCGAGTGACA
>JAZHYW010052520.1:0-35268 GCA_037355805.1 Ixodes ricinus
TGCGCGGTCCCATACAAAAACGTCCTATGGTCGGCTATAGAAAATTCCTTGTATGGTCGGCTTTAGCTATTTGGCCCAATTAGCTAAAGAATTTTGTATGGCTGTCTTTAGCATTTTTTATGGTCGCCTTTATGGGCCTCTTTAGCTTTGTCTATGGCCCTATCGCTGTCCAGCCATAGCGCTCTTTAGCTTGTCTAATGGTTGGTTAAAAACTTCTCTATGGCTTATCCTATGGCTCTCTTTAGCCAGTAAACTCTAAAAAATATGTTACTTCACGTACCCCCGACTTGTGAACGCTACATAGTAGATAATACGTACATGTCTGAACACACAGTATACACAGAACACAAGCAGAACACTACCTTACCCGAGAGCGACCAACGCAACACCCGTGACGACGAAGGCAGCACCGCTGATTACCTTGGCCACCCCCTCGGTGGCGATGAATTCAACGCTGGAGCGATACCAGGATTTCTGCCGCCAGTGTCGCCTGACACGCAAGCCCCACCAGCATCGACATCAAGCACACTGCCTTCAAAAGCCTTCTCGCAGGCGTTTTCGACTAGTGGGCACGGCGAAAATGCTACGACGATGACGCCTAACATACCGCTCCTGTTTGCTCTGCAGGTTAGTAGGCAAAAACCTTCGTATTCCATTAGGGGTAGTTACGTTTGTCTTGTTTTGCCGTGCCCACGGATCTGTCTGAAGCGGTTTCTTGACTTGTTGTTACTTCTTAGTGGAGACGTAGAGCGTAACCCTGGTCCCATGTCTAAAACTGAAGCCGAGTCACTAGCGAAAATACAGTCGCTTGTCAGCGAAATGCATTCCGGCCAAGCAAGCGTGTTGATTCAGCTCAAAGAAATCAGTGACGAACAAAGACGAACAAATGACTCGATAACCACTCTCACCGCGCGTGTTGAAATTATTGAAAGTGATCTCGCAAGTTGCAAATCGAAAATGAACTCGACAGACGAACTTGAGGCGAAATTCGAGTCTGTACTTTCGGACTTGGCCATTCTCAAGCGACGTTCCGATGACGCAGAGTGTCGTTCCCGTCGATCCAACTTGCTTTTCTTTGGCATAGATGACTCGGCTAACGAAACGTGGGCTCAATCTGAAAAGCTGGTTTTGGATGTGTGCTTAGATAAGCTTGACGTACAAATTGACCCTGCTACAATCGAACGGGCTCACCGCATCGGGAGCTTTGACACCAGAAAGAAAAGGCCTATTGTTGTAAAGTTTTCCTTCTTTAAACATAAGGATGCGGTGCTGGGGTCGTGCTACAAGCTAAAAAATACGGCTATTTCTATCAGTGAGGATTTTTCACAAAATTTTCAACTTGCCAGAAAACGGCTGAATGACTTTGCTCGTACCCAGGAGGGTCGTTACAAACTTCATGTCGAAAAATTGTATATCGGCGATAAGCAATTTTTGTTTGACCATAACACAAACGAAGTTTATGAAGCCGCCTCCTAACTAACTAGAGATAGAGTGATTGAATCTGTCCCCTCTGAGCTAAAAAAACCGCTGGTAATCACACGCGTAGTTCCCTTTCTTTGCCAAATGAGATTTCAGTTCTTTTTACTAAAGGCCCGTTCACACTCTTGCGACCGAGTTTGACTGAGAGAGACCAAACCGGTTTATAAGCCTCTTGCGATCTCTTAGGACCAGCTCGGCTGCAGCGGAGCTGGTCCTAAGAGATCGCAAGAGGCTTAAAAACCGGTTTGGTCTCTCTCGGTCGAACTCGGTCGCAAGAGTGTGAACGGGCCTTAACATAAGAAGCGTAGTCCGTACTACGCTTCTTATGCTTATGGGGGGGGGGGGTAAGACAAAACACATGCCTTGCCCCCCCCCCCCCTCAGAACTGGAGGAGGAGCAAGCGCCCTTCTTGTGTCAGCCCCCCCCCCCCCCCACCCCCGGCTGGTACGCCCATGCATGTTTGTATCTCCTGTTTACACCGAGCGTATTTATTCAAACGAAGCTTTGAACTTAAAAGTATGTCGGGTCCTGCACTTACTTCTTATCGCAATAACCGGATGTTTGGTCTACGGGCCGCTGTCGTTTTAACGAGCAGACGACAACAAGCAGAAACGTTTGAGAGCAGACGACAGTTCGAACGATCAGGCGGCCGTTCGAACTGAAGACGCACTGAACGTAGTCCGCAGGTGGTCCGTACAACTTTGAGGTTTTCCCGCGCTCACGTTGGAACAAAACAAATAAATCTGACGACCGCAAGTATCCGAGAATTCAACCCAAAGTGCTTCCCGCACAAGCAATCATTGTCCGACGCCGTCTGGTTTTCCTTTTTCATGGCCCTATCCACATTCTCGGACGAACCGAGGAGGCAGAAAACACATGAAAACTGACCTTCAAACCTTTCCCGACTCTTTTGGCACAGTCCTAGCCGTGGTGTTTGGACGAGAATGCAGGGTTTTGTCTGGTTTCACCAAGAACAACGCAGAAATACACGTCTCTCGTGGTGACTTCCGCTCACAGCTCCCAACCGGAAGTGCGTCCGACGCGCCACCACCGCGCCGTGACGTAACAGAGCTGAGTTCGGGTATGCTTACTTGCACGTCTGGCGCTCACCGCGATCAATACCACATTTGCAACATTTCTCCAGAGTTCCTCGTTTTGACGCGAGTTCCCAGAAAAAAATGTGTCCCGTTCTAAAGTCAAGAGCTCATACTCGTTCGCTTTTCAAGGTAAATTAAACAGGATTAGCAGCAAAAAAAAAAAAAGATAACGAGCGAACACTGTAACAAAAAACTGTGTTTACCTATAAAAAAGGTAACTAAATAAATATAAATGTGTGTGTTTATCCGCTTGATTTATCTCGATCTTGAAGAAACGTACCTTCTTTTTAATGAGAAACTAAAGTGCTTCTGTATTTTGAGAAAAAATATAAAAAACACACACATACAGATCGTTTTTATTTGGCCTCCTGGATCACGAATTTGAAAAATACATTTCAAGTTGATTTGCCAAGTGTCCACAACGTTGCTTCTAAAATAGTGGTGAGGCCCCGCCTCCCCCCACCGGCGCGTTCGATGAAAGGAGAGAATTGCGAGGTTTTGCAGAGGTTTCAACATTCCCGTGCCTTCCGCCAGTATTACCCGAGGAGTCAAAACCGCTTCCTACGTGCCCTCACACGCGGCATGCAAAAAGACAGTTTAAACATCTTGGTATCACGTCACATCCGGTGGCTAGGTTTTTCGGTTTTTCTCGCGTCCAGTAATACTTTCGGGTCAAATGGTTGTGATAACCGAATTGAGGGGACAAAATACGCAAAAATCTTCCTCAATTATTGTTTTTTCAAGAGTTTCTTTAGCTTATTTTCAAAATGCGATTCTACAGAGGACTGCTCCGCCTTCAAAATGAGATTCCCAACGTCTCCGAGTAGTTAAGATGAACAAAGAAACAATATACCAAACCACAAAAAAAATATTTGGAAAATGAACCACTCCAAAGACACAGATAGCTCTAAACATTTCCGTTTTCTATATCCAATTCAGCCTACTGCCTCTTGCACAAAATGTTCTGATATTCACCGTGTTTCTTAAAACTGAACACGAAGTTCCACTCAGAGAACAGGTCGGAGATAAACCAGAGCGGTTTCTTAGCCACCACATCCTAAATCAAATCGTCTGCGCAAGAAAAGCGGATGCAAATAAAGTATTTAGCGAAGCTGCCCAGAACACACGCACGACCTTGTGTTGCACCCGTTAATGCGCACGCAGAACTTTCGTGGGCACAGATACACGCTGCTGCACTTGAACATAATAATGACGAGCACACGTATCTGCCAAAGTGGGATATAGCAAATGCTGTGGAGAGTTGTTAGGCAGATTGCGGCGAATTTATGTCGTTCGTCTGCTATTGCTAATGCTATAAGACGGCGGAAATTTGAACAAGTAAACATAAACGAAGGGACGTGGATGGCAAATACGAGCTGTAGGATATGTCTGCACGTGAACCATCATCTTCTTGTGTCTTTCAGAGAAATTGTGGCTGCTCAAAACGGCAAACAAGAAATATATATATATGCAATCAGAAAAGCCAAGCAGCTGAACCGAGCAGACCTTATCAGCCCGCGACCCACGCAAAGCGACGCACAACGCACAAATCTCTATCTAACTTATAGCATGAATCATCCTAATGTAAATAATATCTTAAGACGACATTATAACATTCTCGAACAAAGCGAGCGCCTTAAACGCGCGTTCCCATCCGCCCCTGGGGTAGTCCACAGACGATCGCGTAACCTCAAAGACACGCTAGTAAACTCTCGGATAAATTCATTGCCGCCACCTAACGAATGTATGCCTTGCATGCACCCAGGCTGTCTCATCTGTAAACAGATGCAGCACACAAACACGGCCAGAAGCACGCACTCGCAGTTCTCGATCAAAATTAAAGGGCACTTAACATGTGCCTCGTCGAATGTCGTGTACTTATTCGAGTGTACCGTATGCAAAATGCAATACATAGGGCAGACTAGAACGGCATTTAGACTGCGCTTTAATAATCACAAATCTCACGCCATAAATCTTCCGACACTGCCTCTATCAAAACATCTCGCTCTCTCAAAACACTCATTTGATAAATTGTCAGTGACGCTCCTAGAATCTGGATTTAAATCAAATCGCGAACGTGAACAGCGTGAATCCTACCTAATTTACCGATTCAATACAATTAAACAAGGAATAAATGAAAGCCCCGGAACTCTGGCATCGATTAAAATGCTATCCGACGAATAGCAACAGCGATGAGGAGACATTTTTCAGGTCCCAGACCTTATTGTTAGCAGTGGTACTGTGTTTGTGGCCGGAACTGGACCATCAACTTTTCTCTTTTATTTCCAGGTTTTGATATTCTTTTATTTCTAGGTTTAACATTGTTCCCTTCCAGGTTTGAATCATGCATGCTCCATGAAACAACACAGATAACTTTTGCTTTTTCTTTGAGACAGCACTTTAGTTTGCGCGTGTACCTTTTGTCTATTGTACGTTATCGTCCAGGTCACCCCTGCCCGCCCCGACACAAAGCCACTCTGCGCCCTCTCTCAAGAAGCTACAACCGTCATCCCGCCGTCCTTGAAACTTGGCCCCGACCGTCAACCTACTTTACCCGGATACGAACTGCATTACGCTTCCCTCTCACGAAAGCTCTAACCGTCTTCCCGCCGAAATTTGGACCCGACCGTAGCATTGTATAAACGTTTGCCCATCTGGAACTCTTCCTACGCTCCTTTGGAAACTCCAACCGTCATCCCGCCGCTTTTGAAACTTGGACTCGACCGTAGCATTGTATAAATACCACCCGCGTTCATCTGTAAAAGTTCTTCCTGACGAAGGCCGGACTCCGGCCGAAACGACGAAGAATAAACCACCCGTTGTTGCTGTTTTCATTAAGGGTTTTGCTTTTCCTCTTAGTTATATATATATATGTATATATATATATATATATATATATATTTAATTATTTTTTTTCCTTCGACTTGGCTTTGGTTGCCTCTGGCGGTCGCTGGCTTTAGTGGAGGGTCTAAAAGCCTAGAATGATATGTAAAGTGATATTATACCTAGAATAGGACAGAAGAAGGGGGAGAAGTTGACAATGGTAAGAGGGAGAAATTGGGGCAGACAAACGTCCCAACCTATCGATATGCTGTCCGTGCCCATGTTTATCTCAAAATAATTCTCCCGTCTTATTCTCATGTGAATATATCTAAGCCCAACTTCAACAACACGCCTGCTCACTATGTGTTTTTTTTTCTGGAAAAATATCTTTGAACATTTGGCTTCCCTTTATAAACATTGTGCTGTTGACATCATCTTGTGAATGGTACAAATAAAAAGCAGTCACTAGCTGCTAACCCCATTTTACAAAAGATAAGAAGACACTAATTCTACTATTTTAAATCGACATTTTTGCCGTGTAAATAGAGTAAAAAAATGCCTGCCATTTTTTTCGTTAATGCCACTTGCCAATTTAGGAAAAGTAATAACTTAAAACAAATATCTCTATTATAATTACAGTACATTACAGCATATTTTTATTTGTCCAATCACAGAACGTTTGGATGGTCAATCTCTAGCATGTCTCATGTAACAGGCCACGATGAAGACATATAAATTTGAGAAGCCACGATGAGGTGACCTTGTGGAGTCAACTACACAAGTAAATTCACATTAGTCGAACAATTATAATAATAGATAATAATGGCACCAATTAAATACGCGTTTCAGTAAACAAGCGCTGCTAGAATTTCTACTTTTGCATTGTTGAGCTGTTGATACACTTTAATAATTATTTGGCAATGAAAACGTCGCTTTAAGATTTATTTTCTTGGTCTATAAGTAGGAACATGGGGAGATTGTTTAATCATTATTAAAAGGCACGTAAAATTATGTTGCAAATCCTTCGCCAAAGAAAGGCAATGAATAATGGTTACTGAATGGACAGACGCACAATGGAGTTAATGAAGGGCCTATGATTGATATAGCCCTCGAATCTGATGTGTAAAAACCCAACTTGTTAAACAAAACTTGATGCGTGAACAAAGACGAAAATGCCGGACGTAGCAATCTTTGAGCAATTGTATTAAAACAAAACAAAATACAGGGAGGCTCATCACGGTTAATAGAAAATTATTCATAATTTGACGTACGCATTCATACAAACGTTTTGCACTGTGTAACGTCCTTGCTTTACTAACCAATAGTAGCAATGTGTAGTCCAGCACATTCCCGTAATGTTATCATAAACTTAGAAGTAAATCGACCTAGCCTCCGTCTTCGAACCTTAACGTAACCTCGACTGATTCCAAAATCTTGGTACGTACCTAATATAACACGCGAAAAGAAAGGAACACAGCTAAAAAATAGAAGAAAGCGGAGAAAGAGAAAGTCCTTCGATCTTTCCTCTTCCTCTGGCTGAATCATTGATGGCCATCGGGACGGTAGCGGCTTCACAAAAGGAGTCGCGAGGGAACGGGAACTCTGGACACGACAGTTCACTATGTTTTGTTTCCTTTTTCATTCTCGATGTTTGCTCTGAAGGCATAGGTCTCCCGGGGTTCGAGTTTTCACATGGGACTGTCGCGTTGACTGGCGACAAACGCTGTTCACAAACCGCGAAGCCGTGTCGTTTGGCTGTCAAAAAAAAAAAAGATAAAATCACATGAAAAAAAAAAACGATAAGAAACAAAATACCAAATCCATTCTAAAAAATAGGCGAGCGGCTTACCTCCTCGCGGGGAGCATGGTACAGATAAAAAGAGTTTCTATTTAATTGGTGAAAGCACAAATAGCGGCGATCAGTGACATGCCCTAATGGCAGCAGCAGCAAGACTTGTTGAGGCGAGGGCGTCATTTTCTAAATGGGAGTACACCATTACTTCTATGGTGCCTGGAGCGCGTCTCCAACTGGTGTGTTTTTAGAATCCTATCCCGGCCATACATCAGGAGTTGTCCCGCAGTGGCAACAAATGACGTGATAAAAGACGGAGTGTCATGCTGGCGGATCTCGCGATGTTAGCGGTTGATCGTGGAAATGCTGGGAAAAAGCACGGAGCGAACGCAACGCGAATGTCGCTGTCGTCGCGGGGCCCCAACTTTTGGCTGCCGAAACTTCCGTGCGCTGCTACACTGGAGAGGGAACTGCAGCAGACCAGGCGTCCGCCACATACACCACCCCTGCTGGGACACAGCCAGGATAGTGACCGGCGACAGAAAGCCACTCCTGTAACGTCATCAAGCGGAAATCGAGGGACCCTTTTTTTGAACGCAGTAAACACACCAGTCGGAGTCGCGTTCCAGGCACCATAGTACTTAAGAACAATACCAGGTAGCACACTAGAGGTATAAAGTTTACATTTTTAATCTGACCATATCATCCAAAGTGTTCCTAAGGCGGTGCAGGGCGATCACTGAACCTCACGTTCTTGTTTCGTCCCTCGAAGAAACCTTAATAGGCCAGCATAAAACCCAAGGCCATTCCTTTGACGACTGAAGTCATCTTCCAGTGTACCGCGTGCCAACGGACACGTTGTTTTTCGGCCAGTTTGTGATGCTAGGGTGCAAACAGATGCTGCCAACTAGTCGAAAAGGTGTCCTTTTAAAGTCTCAAGGTGACATCTGGCGTTTTGCTACAAGATTTAGCCATGAAAAATTTACAATAAAGCCGCTGGCAACCTGAAAGACGCGTGACGTGGCTTTTTATATTTACGTTTATTGCTTCCTGGTTTGTTTCTTGCGTTCTTTATGGGATATAACGGCAAGTTCACTACCTGTGGAGCAAGGACAGGATGTTCCTGGCACCTTACGGAGCATCCTGTAACTTTGACCTAGAAGACGGGCCTGCGTATTACGTCATCGTCAGTGTATCCTTAGGCAACCCCAAGCGGAAAACAGGCCAAAACATGACGAGAGTATGGCGCAAAACACTGGACGCTTGTGTCCTGGAATTGCCGCGGGCAAGCGACGTCCTTGTTGTGAGACGCTGAAAGACGCGCTGCCCGCGAAGCTGACGCGCCTCGGCATTCGGTAGAGGAAGAACTCTGAGGTGGACGCTCATGAGAACAATGCCAAATGAGACTCCGCGGTGCGTAAACGCGACACCAATGTCGCTCGACTTCGCCGTGACGTGTCACAGATATCGCTCTGACGGTGCTCATGTCCCGAAAGCAGGTAATAGGACCTGTCCGACGTGTAAAAAGCAGCTGATATAAAGCGTTCACAGTGCAAAGCGTGCACAAAACGAAAGGAAGTTAACGATAGCGCTCTCTGCCGGCTATAACGACGCTTTAGGAATCGAGCTTCTGCCCTATTAAGATGGTTCACCCGTAGGCATCCATCGATGCATCTCATCGGCTCAACTGTCGCTGTGCATCTTGTCTTAGATATTTCACCAATTCCGTGCACCACCACCGAGGAGGACCGTGCACCATTTTGTTTTTAGGACAATTCCGATGCAAGATTATCTAAGGTACTATATGCTTTTTCAGGAGATCTGGAACATCGGGAAACAGGGAAATAACAAGTGTATACGCGACATTATTTTTTTTTTTACTTGAGTCGCTTAAGTAAAAAAGACAATAGAAACTTTTTTGTCGCATTCAAGTTCTTCAGAAAAAAAATCGAACAAAGTTATTAAATTCGCGCAGTAAAGTATGATTACCGAAGGCTTTATTACGTCTCTTAACGAAGTTGCTAGTAAGTGGAGCGGTCTACCAGGATAGCTGTACCCAGAAATGATCTAGGCGCCACGATATCTTTATTCTGGCAAGAACAAAGAGGATGACATTGAAGCCGTTATAGGACAGCCCCGTTCTCCAACCTTCCAGCGATAAACGTGATAAGTGTGGCCAAACCCTTTTGATGTCGTTTCGGGGCTTTGGGGCGTTGGCCGTAGATTTATGGTGGCGAACCTCTGGCGGTAAGAAAAATCCTTCGATAATGAGGTCTTGGCGGAGGCGGCCGAAGAGTCTCCGGTTTTTGGTATTAATTGCTTACATATATTTTTTATGTTTAAACATGGGCATCGGGTGACGCGGCAGCACAGCAGATGCCACTTTTGCTCGAGAAATAAATAAGTACACTGGAAAACAGGCGGGTGTAGGAGTCAATTAAGAACATTACGTATGACCATATTAATCAATATGAGGCTTAGTTATGCAGCTGAAAACAAAGACACACTCTGCATACCTCAGAGTGGCAGTGGATATTTCGTGATGGACCTAAACTTTTTGAGGGTCCTCAGTATGCTAACGTTATAGCGAAATATCGGCTAAAATTCCGACGGCCGAAGAGTATATTTTTTAAGGTCTTCCTTCCAGCTTCAACGCCCCTAATAAAGTTTTTTTTTCTTTTCCTTTTTTTAATAGGGAAATGATTTTTTTTTTGTAGATGATTGAATGCGAGAATCATGTTTGTTTTTTCATGGCCAGTTTTAATAATGATGCGTGCGTGGTCGACCGGGCAGTACATGCCACCGCCACACGGACGCGAATGATTCGTTTATTGATTGCCCCTACTAGGCAGAACAGGGACAGATGGTATCGATGACAGGAGTAGAAATTTTACGTTGTTTTGGTCCCGTACATCGATGGAGCACCCTTGAGCTACCGTCGGGGACCACGGGGAGATTGTGTAAGATGTGGTCCGGATGCTGGTTGGAGTTGAAAACGTCTTGTCGTGACCGACGGTAGCGAGTCATGCACTTGGGAGAGAAGTTGTAACAAATGCAATTGATAAAAAAAGCTTTACCTCAACAAAAAAAGAGTTGCACAAAAGGAATTGACAGATTGCAAGAAATTGCCGCGCACGGCTTATATAGTTAAGCAGAAAAAATGAAAGACAAACGTCGTTCATTTTTATCAAAGAATCAACGCCAGAAAGCCAAGGTGGAGTGGTCTAGTGGTTAGCACACCCGACCGGACATTGGTACATATATATATATATATATATATATATATATATATATATATACTGTATATATGTGTGTTATATATTGTGGTATTTTCGTCATATATATTCTCACATCTTGAAGCTCCACTCCGTCTCAGTTCTGCCGGTGCCAGGAAACAGGACAGCAGGAGCAAGGCGAGAGAACGAGATAGCGTTATGGCGAATTCGGGTAGTCAATCGCCGGCAACCTATTTTTCCGGTCGGCGCGCACCGTTCGCGTGGTGGTTCTCCGGCAAGCACCGGCAACTTCCCGGCGCTTTTTCCCCCGAGCTCCAAACGGCCGGGCGAGTGGGCGCCAGACTGTACCTGGTGTCGTCACTTCCGAAATGGGAGAGAAGGTCAAGAACGAAAAACGAAACTGATCTGAAGTTACTTCAGCTGCCACTACTTAGGTCAATCCAAGCCGTTGGGACATGGGTGACGGCGGCGACAGCTCTCGCTAGCGGTGTTGCGCGGGCAAGAGGCGAAGTTAATTGCCACCATCTGGCGTTTCGTGTTCGGGTGCTGAGGGTCACGTGGTGTGCCGCTGGCGCGTTTCTGGATGCTGCTTCCGCCGACTCGGTCTCACCGGCGATTGACCACCCGAATTCGTCATTAGAGTCAACACTTTGACGAAGTACGTGGTTCTGTCGATGTCATCCTACTTGCTGTCGGCTCTGTCGAAGACTCGTCGGCGTTTTTGATTTCCTCAGCATTAGTCTTAAGCGTGCTCCACCGAGATGGCACAGCTGAACAGCAAGCGCACGTCCCACTCGGCCAGTGGGATGCTGGTATGAAGTTCTTCTTTGTCTTGCACGAAATATTGGGTGAGTACCCTAGGCAAGAGATAAAGAGCTACCACGAGCAAGTCGTTGTCGACCTTGGCGGCACACAATTTACAAACTTCGTCTGACGTGCCGCAGAGATCGATGGGTACAACACAGACCCGTATCCGTGTAGATGGCTACTTCGATAACGAGTACGCCACGTTTTCATACGTGCCTCTGTGTGGTTTATGAATGGTGATATCACTTGCCTGCACAACAGGTAGCTGGCATCTCCCCCCTCCCCCTCCTCCTCCATCCTCCATCCTCCTCCACCTTCCATCCTCCTCCCTCCTCATCCTCTTCTCTCCCCCTGCCCTTCTCCTCCCCTCCTTTTCTCCCCCTCCTCTCCTCCCTCCCCTCCTCTTTCTCCTCCCTCCTCCATCCCTCCTTCTCCCTCCTCTATCCTCGTCATCCTCCCCTTCTCTCCTCCCTCCCTCCTCTTTCTCCTCCCTCCTCCATCCCTCCTCCTCCCCTCCTCTATCCTCATCATCCTCCCCCCAGCTCCCCTTCTTCCATCCTCCTGCCCTCCTCTTCCTCCTCCTCTTCCATTTTCCTCCATCCTTCCCCTACCTCTCCTCCTCAGCCCTACCCCTCCTTCCTCCCCCACCCTGCTCCTCCCCTTCTCCTAACCACCTCCTCTACTCCCTCCTCTCCTCCCTCCTCCTTCCTCCTCCCCTCGCTCCTCCTTCCCCTCCTCCTTCCTCCTCCTTCATCCTCCCCCTCCCTTCTACCCGCGTGTTGCATCATGGGACGTTTCCGATAATGCAACGTGTGGGACCCTCCTGACGTCACTTGTGATCCTCATCACGTCAGTCCTGAATTCGCGTGTGATGTTATTATGGGACGTTTCCTATAAAGCACCGCGCGGTTACGATGACGGCGACGCCGACGCCACTCAAGTCGGGAACGGGCGCCTAAGAGCTGCGCTCTAAACGGACGCCTCGGTGTCAAGTGTCCTCCCGCGGACTTTGAGCACGGCAGCTAAGCCGCAGATCAGGGGCTGTCCCGAAGGACAGAACTAAGGCGGCGAACCGCGGGAGAGAACTACTGGGCCAGTCAGGCCCCTTCAAACTCGACGAGATTCCCTCCGGTCGGGAGTTATGACAGTGGGCAGAAACCTGTCCATTCCAATCAGTGTCTACCTAGAAACCCACAGGATACAAGCCCCGACGCAATCTCAACCAATCAGACGGGGAAAACTACCCTCGCTAGGAGGCCAAAAGGTTACTTCCCAAGCACAGGTTCCACGGCCAGAGCGCGAACATTGAGACACGAGCTGTGGCTTGTCTACGGTCGGAGAAAATGAACTGACTCCAATGAATGATTCCACCGAGAATCGCCAGGATGTGCCTCACGGGGAAAACCGACCTTCGGAGAGTGAGCACTACAGTAAGTCAAAACCAATAGTTAAACAAAGAACTTGCCAGACACAACATACATAGGTCCCGCAAAAAACAAGGGACGCGAAAGAACACACCGGATTCCAAGAAAACGGGGATCACCCTCGAGGTTCGCCCTAACCTGCGTCTACGTCTGTACGTTAACATCTGGCGCACTCGGGATCACCGCAGTTTGTCCCCATAACAACTGGAACGTGATTCGTAGCCTCCGTTGGTGCGGTTTGCGCCTGAGACCCGTGTCTACGGCACTTCGTCTAGTTTATGAAGCGGCCTGGCCATTGACAAAGTTATGCTGGCTGTCTATGTTTATATGTCTGGATGTAATGGCCCGTAGGTTACGGGGAAGACTTGCGGGCATTGACCCGAAATGGGAAAGACAACCTCTGCATTGGTGGAAAAACTATAGCTTCAGCACGTACCGGAACGTATAAACAAATTAAAAGAAACGCCGTCTCCTCGGCGCGCAAAAATACGACCACCTCTACAACAGGCATCTGGACGTGTTTTGTTGTAATTTCCGTTCACAGCACGTCATTAGCGGTTCCCGTGCGACACCAGCTCAAAAGCCCTTTTACTTCCCTAAACGACTAGTATCAGACTATCTCAAAGGAAGCCTGACTTCTCGCACTATTTGCATTCATGTTTTAAAAATTCACTTTCAACTCGCAGAAACGGTCTGCCGAAAGTATGTTAAGTAAACATTAAAAAAAACGATGCTCTCTGTCGTGTATTACGTGCGTATTAGCCATGTATAGTGAACGCGACCTATTGAGCACATACAACGGCAGATTCAATCCGAGACACCGGGAGGGGAGAGCGGGGCGGCGAGCAACGGAGAGGCACGGGATGCCTGCAAGCCACAGGCTGGGTGCGGTTACAGACCAGAAAAGACGCTTTTCGTAACACCAACCGATTGTATCCTAAACAGTTAAATAAATATATCTTTGCATTATCCCAAATTAACCGGTACATCACAGTGGCGACGAGGATGGGATCCATGCAACCAAGACGGATATAAACAACTGGGCGACATCGAAGAAAAAGGTAACAGCGGTAACGTGAGTGACACCCATCTCAAACCTAAAGAATTCCACGCATCGGAGAAATCGAAGAGTTCGATCAAAAATCCGAATAGCGGACTTTGTACATTGAAATTATCGAAGTGTTCTTCGCTGCGAATGATATTCTGGAATCAAAGTGAGCCGATGTTCTCTCTATTGTCGAACGAGAAATGTACGGACTACCACGGAACTTGGCGGCACCTGCCAAACCAAGCACCAAGACGTACGCACAGATCGTTCAACTAGTGCAGAACCACTTCGACCAGACGCCCAATCAAACGGCTGAACGCTACAAATTCCATCTCCTTAAGCATTTGGAAAACAAAAAAAAACATCGCAGGCTATGAGCTGCCTTCAAATAGCTTTCACTGCATTGCAATCTCGGCGTTTCCCTCAACGATCGATATCGAGAGAAGCTCATTGACGGCGTTAAGAACAGGACATTCTCGAAAAGCTCCTGGCTGAACTGACGCTGACATTCAAGGCAGCGATGGATATTGCAACTTCGATTGACGTAGCCATGAAGGATGCGAAGGGAATAAGGGCCGTTACTGGTACCCCACAATACGTCAATCGCTTGCCGCAACGGTGGAAAAACAATATGTCACTTGCAGGAAAGACAAGCGAGGGAAAAGAAAATCTCGCAAACAGAGGACCCACTGTCACCGTTGCGGCAAAAACAATCATGACACTGAACACTGCTTTGCAAGGAAGAAGACCTGTAAAATGTGTCGAAGAACTGGACACTTCCGACTATTCTGCCGTGACAGGAACCGAGATAAACAAGATTCCAGAAGATAAGATAATGAAACTTTACCAAACATGCCCCTACACAGAATTCGGGAGACAGAAACTCCGTTACATGTAATCAACTCAAGCTACCCGAAGACCATCATAATAACTGTGAAGATTTGCAACGCACTTCTTCAGATGGAGATTGACACAGGCTCACCCTTGACTATGATCAACCCGGAGACGTTTTAAGAAATTCTTCCAGACATCCAGTTGAAACCTTCGGGAATAACGGTGAAGCAGTACTCCCGCAAGCCCATCGTTCCAGAAGGACTGGTTCAAGTGGAAATCCGGTTTAACGTGCAAGTCAAGCGTCATGAAATCCAAGTGGTGAAGGATTGGGGAATTCCCATACTGGGATGGGATTGGCTAGAACTGGACTGAAGTACACAACGCGCGTGCAGAAACCTTAACTCTAGCAAATGTCCTATAAAACACGATTCCATGTTTGAGGTCCGGGAGAACTGAAGGACTGCGCCGTGAAACTCTGCATGAATGAAGGTGCTAAACCAAAGTTTAGAAGAATGTCAGTTCCTTACCCCTCCGACAAAGGATCGAAGTTGAGCTGAATCGTCTTGTGAAAGAGCTCAGAATCACTCCTGTGATGGGGATTGACTGGGCGACTCCAATAGTTCTAGTGATGAAGGCAAAATGACAAGTACCGATATGCGAGGATTACAAGGTTACATTCTACCAAGGCCTTAAAGCAGATAGGTACACCCTACTGAAGACTGAATATCTCTTTGTGAATATTGCCTATGGGGAGAAGTCCACCAAGCTTGATTGCAGACAAGCCTGCTCCAGATCCCCTTAACGGAAGAGTCAAGAAATCTCACAGTGACCAACACAAACAAAGGACTCGTGGAAAATCTAAAAGGATGAAGAGGAAACGACAGCGACATGGGGAAGACGACGAAGAGGCTGGAAGTTTGGAATAGCTTGAAGTATGAGGACGACCGATTAAACGGTACGACATTTACTCTCTGCCTAATTAATTATTAACCGAAAAACATCCTCGGCGTTTTGGTGCCGTAACAAGGAAACTGCTTCATGACATCATCTTCGAGCCCAGACGAAGCTGCATATTCACCAGGTACTGGTGACTTTCGTTGATAACCATAACAGGGGAACTCGGAGATTTTAACGATGGAACCAAACCATCGGGGTTGTAAACGCTGAAGATCTCTGCCAACCAAGCGAGAACCAATCGACCCTAACGAATCGCAATGGACAGACTGAAGGCCAAGCGTACCACTCGACGAGCCCAAAACACTAGGATGATAAACGACGCTATCACATAGATGAACAGCCCAAATATAGACCTGAGCAGGCTCAACGCAATCAAAGAACGCCTGACTACGAGCAACGTGGAGCTTGATAGAATTAACGAGGAGTTAGAGCCGCTGCAATCAGCAGAGGAGTTCGAGGACGAGTATGCCGCTGCTGCCAAACACGAAGGCCAAGCCATCATGTTTATTGCGCAGCTCTCCTTCAAGTTTGAGAAAATGGAGACCAATAGACCTCTCCTGGTTCCGCTAACAGCAACGACTACGCCCAATGCGCATGACACAGCCTTCAGGATGAGTGGATTCAGACTACCGAAACTGGAGATCACTACCTTGAGTGGGGTCGTCACCCAGCTGCGGACTTTTTGGGAAAAGTATGAAGGAACGATTCACTCTAATCACACGCTGTCAACGACGGATAAATTTGATTATTTACGCCACTGCCTCACTTGAGACGCAGCAGCTGCAATAGCAGAACTACCCAGAACAGAAGCGTGCTATGCTGATACCATTCAACTACTAAAGGCAACGTTTTGGTGATCAAATGAGGATAGAGCAAGTACATCTGGCGACCCTTCGAAATCTTCTCCGCGTTCGATCCTCTACAGACACCCTGGTTCTGAGGAACTTGTACGACACTCACGCAGCTGAACATTCGAGCTCTTAACTCACTAAACGTGCCGACCGGAAGGTTCGCGGGCATGCTTTGTGATACTCTTATCGCATCGATGCCTCACGACATTTTGGTGCAATACCACAGACAAGTTTCATACAAGGCTCCAAACAACGCGGCAGCAGAGGAGGGCAACGCAACTTCATCGCCCGCATCTGCATCTACATCACAACTCGACGAAATGCTACGATTTCTTCGAATTGATGTGGAACGCAGTGAAAGGAGCAACTACAGCGAGCCCGTGCGAACGAGCGAAAGCTAGAATCTCCTGAATCTGCTTCAGCGCTTCACATCTCACATAGTTCTCAGCAAACAACCGGCGAGTGCTATTTCTGCCATTGAAAAAGGCACGCCACACATTGTTGCGACTCGGAGAAGACTCTTCTTGTGGACAAGAAGTTACTGGGAAGGGACATGAGATGTTTCCGCTCAACCATTAAAGGACAGCGCGCAAGAGATTGCAAAAGGCAGTTACGGTGGCGAAATTGTAATGGACGACACGTAATAACAATGTGTGATCCGTCATTTGCTTGGACGAGGAAGGAAAAGACAAAAAAAAGTTCAGTCGTTTGCGTGTCTTCCTCTGATCCTAAGCACAAAACTTCTACTGAGCTAGGTGAGAACAATAACATTCACCTACAAACATTTCGTGCGTGGGCCAACAGTGATACAGGCAGTAGCTATATCAGAGGCATCCTCGATGGAGGCAGTCAACGATCGTTCATCACAGAAGATATCGCACGCTGTGTAAATATCAGAATCTTAAGAAAGACGAATCTAGGACTGAATACGTTTGCTGGCACCTCAAGCAGAAACCTTGCACCATAGCAATGTTGTTAAGGCTCGAATAAAAAGCCAGTATAACGACACTGTGTTCAGAATCGAGGCAGTTACCATACCGGTAATTTGCCAACATATAGCTACCTTAATTGCCGACGACACTTTCGCCCGTTTTTTGCGGGATCAGAAGAGAAATCTAGCTCATGACATATTATTTTCTGGTCTACAAGGAACACCTGGAATAAGTCTTCTCATCGGATCAGATCAACTATGGAAGCTTGTAACTGGTGAAATCCTTAGATCCAAGGAAAGCAGTGGATTGGTAGCCATAAACACTGCGATGGAATTGACTCTCCAAGGACCTTCGATACAAAAGGGAATACTATTAAAAACAACCCTGACTGTGAGCGTAGTCAGCGCAAAAACCATGACCGGTGAGTAAACAGCGACCCGAGCTCTCAAGGCGTTTTGGGAACTTGACAGCATGGGAATCACAGACGTTTAGACATCTAACACTCAACGGAGTGTAGCATCGCGCTTTACAAAAACATTGTCAAGTTTGGTCAAAGGAACCAAGTAGCATTGCCCTGGAAAGAAGATTGTATGGAGGTGTTGGAGGATAATCGTCACATACCTCTGACTCGCCTTCATCGTCTGATCAAACGAATGAGTTGCTCCGATATTAGTCAGGTTCACGGAAAGGAATTTTCGGGACCTATGGATCAAAAAAAACGGGTTGCTCTGAGTGATGAGGGAATTTATGTAAACGAGAACTTAACAACAACTACGAAGCGCCTTCTCTGGTTGACCAAAAATGCGGCCAAAAATAAAGGTTATAGATATGTCGGGGTGAAAAATTGACATGTTTTCGCTAGACAGAGAGAGGGCGCTGCTCTGATCCGGATTGAAAACGAAACTGATTTATACAAACTGAGGAAAATATATAACTCCATCAATGAAATAAATTCGTTTTGACAGTTGTGCTCATTGGGACGAGTATGTCAGTCAGGTGATCGACGAGGGAAAAACAAAGAAAGTGCCAAATATAATACACATTAACGAAAAGAGCATCAGACAAAAAAATGGGAACAACTTAATGTGTACCTAGGAAGAAGATTAAGTAGTCTTCATGTGTTGGTTATAACAGAAACACACATGAAATCAGCAGAGGAATAGGATTATCAGTTCCCTGGATTTCATTCTGTGTCACTATGCAGAGAAAAGAGAAAAGGAGATGGCGTACTTTTTATACAAAAATGATTGGATAGCTGAGCATGTTACAGCTTCTCTAGATCACGCTAAAATAATATTTATTTCAGTAAGCAAAAATTACCTTTATTTTCTTGCTATGGCTTTAAACAGACCACCCAGGGGAGATACAAATTTGTTTTACAATAAATTTGAAGGTTTACTAAGAATGTTCAACAACAACGACCGCGTAATCATCATTGGGGATCTGAACATTGATGTTATGAACCAAAGCAAGTCTGGGGCCGTAGACTATATAGACATATTGGCAGGCTACGGTTTACAAAACTTAATCCGTGATTACACCAGAGAAGAGTATCTAGGTGACAAAGGAACTAGAACCTGCATAGATCACGCGGTCATCCGAATCGGTGATATGATAACAGTATCCGGCGTTCTTAAAAATAAATGCGCAGGTTATTACTTTATAACCATAAAATTTTTAACTGGATATATAAATAGATTTTGGAACTGTGCTTCGCAAAATATAAACTATGGAACCGATTCAAACAACACCCGAACGACATTCAATTACGAAGAGAATTCATAGAAATGACAAAGAAAGGGATGGCAAAAGTACGGCTAGCGAGGAGGAACTACCACAATATCGCGTTCCATCGGTCAAGGAGCAACGTGAAAAATACGTGGGAAGTAGTCAATAAGATAATCGAAAAAACAAAAACACAAAAAGCGTTGATGACGTTATACGAAAACGATTTGGTGGAACCGATTTTGGCACCCTCAGTTATCAGTTTAATCGCAGCTTCGTGAAAGAAATACAAGTTTTGCGGAGTGAAGCGCAAGAAACCGTGGAAGCCCCCGACAGCTTTGCTAGTTCCCTGAACTCAGCTTATTTGCCGCCCTTGACGGAGCAAGACCGGAGTGGCATATTAAAAAGCATGCCACCCACCAAGCCAAAGGGATTTGATCGGATTAGAATAAAAAATATAGACCATAATTTTGATAAAAAAAATATCTCGCTTGCCATTTTAAATGAAATTATTGAAACTGGCAGAATACCAGATATGTTGAAGGGGGCATTAGTCCGTCCAATATACATGAAAGGTAACCAAAAGTTGGTATCAAACTACAGACCAATAGCAATTCTATCAGTTATATCCCAGATATGGAAAAGTTCGTGTCCTAAATCATGCAATCATTTTGCGAAAAATTTTCTTTATTAAACAGCTGCCAGTATGGCTTTAGACAGCATAAAAGTACAACACTCTTGTTGGAGGATTTTACTGACTACGTTCATGAAAAAATAGAGAATAATCACGTAGTCCTAGCTTTTATTTCTCGACCTAAGAAAAGCGCTCGATACAATTGATCACAGGTTGTTATTAAATAAACTAACAAATATGGGCCGCAGAGGACCTTTTCTTCAGTTTCTGAAAATTACATCCATAACCGTACACAACGTGTACGGATTGTAGATTGCATAAGTGAGCCCTTGTCCGTTACTTCCGGCGTACCGCAGGGGTCTACCTTAGGTCCTCTGCTATTTAACATTTATATAAATGACTTAGATAAATTGTCTCTAAATTCTTAGTTATACCAACATGCGGACGACACTGCAATTGCATTGGCCCATAAAGATTACGAATATGCAGTTTCCATTTTTCACAGTGATATAAACAAATTAGTAGATTGGTTCTCCTGGAATTTTGCATTTGTGAACAAAATCAAGGAAAACTTAATGTGCTTCTGGACACATAAAAAAGAGTGACCCTTATACGTCCTGTCAATCTGCATTCCACCAACTGTAATTCTTGCGAGTGCTCTCCGCTCGTATATGCGACCGAAACAACATATTTAGGACTCACTTTTGATGAATGCCTTAATTGGAGTGCACACGTCGAAAATCTAGTAAAGCGCTTACGAACGGTCTTAGCGTATATGTACAAACTAAGACATTTCTATAATATTTCACATAGGAAAAGAGTGTACGAAGCATTGGGAGTATCCCTCTTGCGTTGCGGAATCACTGTATATGAGACCTGTTCTGCCCACCGGAAGAAACAATTAAATAGACTAATATATAGAATTGCAGATAGTATTGCCTATGACTCGAAATTTGAAACTCTTGATACTGGTGAAACATTCTCCTATCTACAAATATTTCAGGTAGAGGAATTAAGGGAATATGTAGTTTTATTCAATTATTATTATACTAACGATTTCAAGTATAGAGTCAACAGACAAAAACATCTGAGACATTCTGAAACCGTTTCGAATTCCTATGGAATACAGAAATTACGGGAGGCGTTTAAGAAAATATTATATTCCATTATGCTTTAATAAACTTCCGGAAAGGTTGTACGACCTGCCGTCTCTGAATGACGCGAAACAAAAATTAAGGGAATGTTCCTTCATTTGCAATCCAAATCGCCTGCGTTAACAATGTATAGCCTGTTCTTGGCAAAAATGTTTGTGTCACCATTGTTTTAATTATTTGGAGCACTCTGTTGGGTTGCCACGGTCCCGCCCACAAGCGCTCACGCGCTTATGCGGGCTTTCGATCAACATTTTGTACAATAATTGCTCATAAAACGATTTATTATTATTTATTATTATTTATTATTATTATTATAAGAGTGTTTCTAACTCTATTTGCAAGACATGGACTGACAGAAAGGATTGTGACAGACAATAGCCCGTAATTCCGATCAAGCGAATTCAGGGAGTTCATAACAAGAAACGGAGTGCAGAAGTCATTGTCACCCCCGAACCATCCCGCAACGAAAGGTGCGGCAGAAAACTTTGAGGGAACAAGAAAAGGATCTGTCAACGCGAGCCAGAAATCGGGGCTGACCATAGAAGAGGCATGCCATAAGTTGTTGCCTAGCCTTCCCTATACTGACAAAGCCTGGCAGATCAGCACGAGACGCGGCCGCCTAAATTCAAAAGGTAGAGAGGCAGACAAGGGATGAGAAGAGAGCCAGGTGACGGGCACCCCGCTGCGGCGAGAAGCCGAAACACACTTCTCCCGAGCGATGGAATGTCCGCTTGTGCTCCTGGCGTTCCTCGCGCTACAGCTTTTTTCTGGGCGGGTTTAAAAACTTTGTTTCGGGTCCTCGCCGCTGCAAAAGCTGTGCGCTGACGACCAGGTTGCCCGAGAAATGCTCTGTGCTACCAGATCCTCGCGCTCCAGATCTGCGACCGGGGACTTTATGGCGCCGTCGTCGAACGGTCAGGCTTTGTGAGTATAGAGGAGGCTATGGTTCTTTGTAACACACTGAACGACCCCGCACATTACTACTGGCTCAAAACCTGCAAGCATGACAACGGGAGAAGAATCTCGCACAAGGTTTGACCTTCTTAGACCATCAATACCCGACGTTGTGCGTTCAAAACAGGCGAGGCATCACGCTACGCGCAACTCTAAATAACGGCACCTACATCAGAACGAGCAGGTCTTGGCAAGAGACTAGAGGAACGGCAAGAAATGGTCGAACGGCATCGCCCTCCGTGCTCTAGGAAACATAACATACTTTATTCGCATGAACGACGGGGATATTTGGAAACGGCACATTGAACAGTTGAACATGTACCCAAGGAGGAAGAGATAACATCTACAAATTAATACGAAAGCCTCACGCGCGAAAAATAAAAAAAAAACATCGAGAAAGTTCGCCCCTTCTTGCAGCATCAGTCAGCGAAACGGTTCACCATCTCCGATTTCCAGTGACGACTTTTCAACCACGACTCAAAGCAGTCAGAACGATTCTGCAACACCGGAGGCAGGCGCTCCAAATTCGACTGGAACATCGCTTACTGACACATGTGACCAAGACACGCAGGGCAGGTCGCCTCTTGAGAGAAGATCGACACGGACGCGGCAGCCACCTACCCGGATGGGCGCGTGAAAACTCGAAGTTCCTTTAGGGAGAGATATAGCCGCGTATTGCGTGGGTGTTCGCCGTGTATAGCGAACACGACCTGTTGAGCCCAAACAACGGCTAGTGCAACTCGAGACACCGGGAAGGCGCCCACCGGCGATGCGATCTAGTCGCGCGATAACTTTCATCGCAAAAGCGACCATCGGGGGCAAAAAAGCCACGCGATTTGAGCAGTCGCTTCCTGACCCGACTTTCTGCGATGCGATCTAGTCGCGGACCGGCTGAGCCAATCAACGGCGTTCAGAGCGAGAGTTCTCGAAGAACGACTCGCCTACGAGCGTTGACCGCTCATTGCGCACGCCAGTGTGACCATCGAATTTTTTTGCGATGCGATCGATCTCGTCGCACGACAACCATCGCCGGTGGGAATGCGCCTGAAGGGAGAGCCGGGCGGTGAGGCACAGAAGCACGGGACGCCTGAAAGCCGCAGACAGGGCGCGGTGGCAGACCAGAAGAAGCTTCTCGTAACATGCAACTGATTGTACCGGAAACAGTTAAATATCACCTTGCGTTATCCCAGATTTACCGGTAAATCAACTATATTAGCCTGTACGCTCCCCCCCCCCCCCTCTCTCTCTCTTCGTACGCGTGCTGAAATGCGTGTTTACAATTTTCGACGGAAAATATAAATCTTAGATCGTTGCAAGAATACACAATCAGCTGAAACTGTAAATTTTCAATGAAAGTATCATTCACAGATTTCTCGACTTTACTAGATAAAAAAAAATGATATTGCTTTCTTTCTTTTTGTATAAATGGTGCGGAAAAAGAAAACTGCAAAATGAAGCTTCGCGAGTCCTCTAGTTCATAGGCAGTTGGGTAAAAAAAAAGCTGTTCGTACAATTAATTAACCCACAAAAAGTTACGCACAAAAAATCCTAAGTGATACAGGAATTAAAATATTAGTTGCAAATGAATACTGAAAAAAAAGCTTCAATTATGTACGTGAAAAATGTTTTTTTAGAAAGATTTACAACAATAATTTTTGTTTAAATTGTGCCCAGATTTATCTCATTGCCTCTAAAGGAATTTAAATGCCGAGACATTCAACGTCGAGGATATTTTTTTCCCTTGTCAGATCTGCATGCGAGAACCGATCAATAAGTATTGCGGAACGTAAGGCAAAATGAATCAATCTGTTACAAAGCTGAACATTTTACTAAAATGGCAGCTCTTTTTTGACTATTTTCTAAATTGATACGTATATGATCTTTGGCTTTTAAAATTAGGAGATTATTAAATATGGTTTTGGTATGTAAATCACAGCATGCATTACAGTTCATTATCTTGTGCCCAAGCTCCAAATCTTGACAAACTAACCTTAGGTGTCTGTGTATTTAACAAATTTAGGAATAGTGTCCACATTACCAAAAACAAATAACGTAGATGTTGAATAGAAGAGGTTCTGGAATACTTTCATTTGGAAAACCGCCTACTACCTGCGGAATATTCATAGATATTAATATATTGGTAACGAGAATTGAAATATGATTTAAGAAGTAACAGTGGTAGTCCTGAAATACGCTATTAACCAAGTTTAAGTAGAAGAAGACATTCTCGTCAACAAAATAAATGCATTCCTAAAATTGACAAACACGCCAACTAACACAATTTTCCGTCATATTTATATATATATATAGTGAACAATTCTAATACAGTTCAACAAAGTTCTTTAACGGAGAAGGTGAGACTATATCCTATATTTTTTGCAAAATGTATTAGACTAAACTGTACTGCTCGTTCTAGGCCTTTTTATGAAAGTGAAAAATATGTAGTCGTTTTATGTTCATAGCATTTTGAACAATGACTGTGCGTTCATTTGCCTGAAGCTAATTGGGGACCTGATCACCGCGATCTGTGAAGAAAGCTGTGGCCACGAAATCAAGCATTATCAGAAAGTACATTGCGTAGGTTGTGACAGTGACTGTGACGTTTGACCTGTTCACCATGTTTAACACGCCTCGTAGATATCATTTAGAGACCTAACATGGCTTATGCCTCGTGTTCCGTTGTTTCTTTCAAGGATTGCAGTGAATGGATTTCAGCTTACTTGTGCGCAATGCCTAACGGGTAAAACGTTATTTTGCCTAGTTACATGTTTCTGTAATAAAATAGCGACCGAGTTATTTATTAAGAGAAGGAACAAGCGGCACATTTTTGTTAGTTCACATGAAGTTACGAGTAACGATAGTTAGTTACTTCGAGATGGGAACGTGCCCAGCACGTGTGCTGAACCCAGTTCTCATCCCAGCTCGACCCTCTAATTTGGACGACCAGAAAGCACCAGATAGACCAGAAAAAAAGCTGCACTCGAGGTATGTCAGTTTAGCCGCAGTTACCCGTGAATGAACGCGTGCAAAAACAAGGAATTATTAATGATATATATTGAAAGCGGATAATCTCCATCAAATTGACACATTTACGGGAATGAGAAAATAACACATTACATTCAACCTGAGGTAAAAGTGTTCCTTTTACATCCCAGTAACGGTGAATGTACTAGGTTACCTTATGAGTGAGTACCGATTAATTACATTTAGTTACCTTATATCAGAAACGTGCACATGACCGGCTATCAGCAAGTACCCAGTGAGAAATATAGACGCCCGAATATTTAAAAGATGGTGTATATTTATAACATCACGTATCTACCCTTTCGCTTCAAAACTTAGTCATAGGCTTAACATAGGACGGCAACAGGCTGAATTTGCCAATTAAAGCCGCTGTAAGCATGTTTTCGTTTTATTTAGGCCACTTTGTAAGTTTATGAACCGAATAATGCAAACGTTGTTTACCGTCAGAGCCAATGGATTCATCAAATTTGCTTCTCGCATTTCTCAAGCGTCGGTGCACCATCAAGCGCATTCACAACTATAATGTTTCTCCGTGGCGCCTGTCACTGGCAATCCACAAAAAAAAGAAAAAAAAGACAAAAGGTAGTTGTGGAAGTCGCGAAACTCGGAGGCCCACTGATGCCTTCTATCTTTGTCGTGTGAAACTCAGATATATCGCTCGTTTTATACGCGATGTTCCGGCCGCTGGATGGTGCAATTCAATGGGTCTATCGATTCACAGAAGAGAAGGAGCTCAAGACAGAAGGACGGACCAAGAATACGCCGAACGTGGAAAACAACAATATTCTCGAGATCTAGGACCGCCAGCCGATACAGTGCACCTGCGACCCGGTGAAAAATATACGGCACTTTTGAAGTTAAAAGCAATAGAACCCGAAGCCCCCGTCTAAGGTAGATTTGCGGTTGTAGACGAAGTAACAAATGGCATAATAAAAATAAAATTATATTTCTTCGAGTAATCTTCGAATTTATCTTGGGGTTCCTTAGCCTACAACTTCTATTAGTAACAATAGCAAAGTTTCCGTTCTTTCTTAGAGCAGACATCCCTCCTCATGAGACTATTTGGAACCATATTTGACGTCTTACACGATACTCTTCTCCTGAAACGGCTGACATGGAAGAAAACTGCTTTTGCAGCCATGTTGATCACAAGAATCTAAACCATACTACTTGATCTCGACAACGTTTGAAGTCTGCGTTACATAACACGCCTCCACGCTTCCTGCCTCTATATGCCGTGCATATTGTTACTCAGAAAATAACTAGTAAAATTGTGTCTGAAATTATTTCTCGGTGGCTCTCCTTTTGTTTTACACTTCCGACAAAGCCTAGTTAATTACAGAAAGTATGATTTGACATATAGTGTATTTTTATTGGCATTGGAGTTCCGGCCACCTGAATCCTTAATAGTTTTAATCGACTGTATTGAATGTCTTCAAACGTGGCTGACTCTGGAACTATTCGTGAATTTTGAGAGTTGATGTTATAGTAGCGTCTACTCGAGCCTGTACTAAAATCGGAAATTCCATGTCGTCTCATCTTCGGGAATCGTCCGCTTGAGCAGGAGCGGTCCTAGTACGAATCGTCTAGTGGGCGTCCTTAAACTGCAATGAGGCGGAGTGTGTACATATCGCTTAATATGCTTTTTGTGAATGTGATTCATGAAACTAATTGCAGGAAACCAGAAGGCTCATTCTCCGGCGAGTGTCAGTTAAATCACCAGTTAACAAGTGGAAGTTCTACTGACAGGCGCGAATACGCTACACCAATTTACGCTCGTATTGACGAGGTACGCGACAAAAAGCGTCACTGTGATCGCCGTTTCGCAGTTGGCCAAACGCATACCATGACGCCCCTAGTAAAATTATTTCAGACAACTATACTCAGTTCGCCCCCAAAGCTAAGACTGATGTGGGAGGAACGTGCCCCACCATGCCACTCAGTAGCACGCCCTTTCGTTAGCTGACCCGGATCCGTGAGTGGGAATGGGCAAGAGCGCGACGACGCGGGAAAGAGCGGTGGATGACTGGTGCAACGAGGACGTAGCTTCCGTCGCAGTCTCAGCTTAGGTGTTACTGCACTTTTCACTCACCGTCGAACTTGGCGCTCGCTAGAAATGATTTTGGCCGGGACGCCGGGGACAGGAACCGCAAGAGGGCTCCACCAAAACAACTCGTCGCCAATAGTGCATTTGGGGGTTTTCTATTCCACGCACGTTTAAGCATACATCCCTCGCTATCAGTGTTGGTGCTTACACGTTACCAGCAACGGCGTTACACGCAACGCGTTATAAGTAATGGCGTTACAGGCAACACGTAGTAACGTACCCGTTACGTTTTCAAAACAGTAACGTACTAAGGTAGCTTTATTGCTACCAACGGGTAACGTAGTTACCTTACACGTTACATCATCTTCCCAAGACCTGAGCAAAACGTACACTTAAATTTCCTTCGTGTTCCTATTCTTCGTTTTACCCTGAGTCATGACGCAGCGGACGCCACGAGCTGATGGCACCAATCCGACAAAGACAAAGGGCACCATAACGGTGTTCGTCGTGTTCCGGTACGTGTTCTATCATTTCTGAAGAAATTACATGTAAGAAAATGCAAGTGACATGCGGCTTTGACGCTGCTTGATTTTCCCATTAGCTCGTTGTGTCGGCTACGTCTGGGCTAAAGCTGAAACAAATTAGAGGTGCCAAGTCATTAATTATAATACTCATTCCATGCACCCTCACAATTTTGCCTACATGTTCCCTACGCAAAAAGTCCCAGTTTAAATAAAACCCAACGCACGTGCCTCGTGCTCCAATGTCAAAAAACGCTGATGAAAAAAAAAAAGCACCGTGTCCGTTCATTTTTTAAATAAAAAAGTAACGCAAAAGGAACGTGTGTTACTTTTTGTTGGTAACGGTAACGCGCTCTTTTTTTATAGTAACGAGTAAACTCTTTCGTTACCTTTTTTCGGTAACGCCAACAACACTGCTCACAACTATGTTGCATATTAGAATACTTAGGCAATCCATGCTGCCGTATTTCTATTTCCTTATTCACACCTGTTGATTTAAAAAGTCATACGCGATCTATGGAGATTGTTTTGATTACATCACAGGTCATGATTGATTATTAATTGTGTGCCCTGTTTCATCAAGTCCCATTCCACGCGAAACTCCATAAACGTAAAAGCAAAACTTGTATAATAATATAAAGTATAAACTCACGCTATACATTGATTTCACGCCCTTTTCTTGAGCCCTATGGAGCCATTTGCTGTCTTACCCAAGCATCAGGGAGAATGCAGGGATTGGTGTTCCACGCGCCACACGCGCACGCCTTTCCTGTATAAAAGATTCAGTAAACCGGCAAAGAAAGCATTGACGAACGCGCGTGCAAGATGCCATTTGTTTTAGGTATTTGCTTTTGAAAATTTACTACTGCTGAGGCCAGCACGTGCGGCGCGTGGAACGCAATCCCTGCGATGCTCCTTGATGCTTGGGTAAGACAGCAAATGGTCTATTAAATTCAATTTTCAATAAATGTTATTTTCCAACACAGTACTGGGGGCATAGAGTTATTATAATGTACGCTAGAGGTTCAACTGGCGCTAGTGTCTATGCGACTTCCGTGACGCCAATTGAAGCAGACAGCAACCAGTCTACTTTTGCGGTGCTCCTGTGCATTCCTATGGGAAAACGCGCGTGCATTTTGGCTCTTCGCCGAAAAATAACACTGGAACACTTTGGGGTATTTGGGTCGTACCGAATAGTATGTACCTTGATTAACACTGTGAAAGTGTAATTGCTTTAGTTTGCGCATTTTTCTTCACCAGTGAACGATGTTTAACTTCGCTACATTTGAGTCCCAAACGTGTGTTCCGGAGCAGGTGTGTAAAAACAAGCGACGATTCGAAGCAAAATTACAATCGAAAGGAATATAGAGTGTGTTCAAGGCTCGCCAGCATTCCGGTGACGCTTATATATTGATAATATGCCAGTCCTGTCACTATATGAAAATGACCCCGCCGTGCATGAGCGGATAAAAACATTCAAAACGTAGAGAATAAAGTCCGTGGGCTATGGAAGGTGTCTTCGTATTGTTTTCTCTGCCGGGCAGCTTTTATCGGGCACTTGTTCTCAAAGATTTCGAGCGTGCGGGTGCTATTTTGAACGTAGAACAAGCAGCTTCGCTCAGAGCAGAAAGAATAAAGCGGTACTTACTTATTTAAAATCGGAATAGATTACGTGCCTTCAATTTATTTTGATCCTACATGCACGTGTAGTTACTGATCCAGTGTTACTGCGTAGTTCTTGCCGTCTTTCTTAATTTCCAGATGTTCTTCGTTCCTTTGGCAAGTATATCCCTCATGCTGAAAAGCGCCGACGTGGTGTTCGCGCTAACAGTGTCCGACAGTGCACAAAAATACACGTACGAAGCCGTTTTAGCACCGTTTTTAATGCGATGAATTTGAAAGAAAAACGCCGTAACTGACCAATTATTTCGTCGGCCTGACTGAGAAATGTTCCAAGCTACCTAGTACGTACGAATTATTTGAAATATTTGCTCTTATGACCGAGCGCAGAGAGAAAATGCACTCACTTTTTCCCATAGAAATGCATTACCGGAAGTCAATTTTGGACTGGTTGCTGTCTGCTTCAATTTGCGTCAGCACACTAGCGCCAGTTGAACCTCTAGCGTACATTATAATAACTCTATGACTGGGGGTACCCGGGCGAAAAAGCTGTTGTTGACGGCCCTAAACTGCCTAGGGGCCCATACAGGTTGTGTTCCAAACTTTACGCGATCCGACTCCGGAGTAAAGGTTTCGTACCGTGGCGTTCCAAAACTTACTCCGAGCTTACTCGATGACGTCAGAACTCGCGTTCCAGAACCGGGTTGTTTACTCCGGAGTAATTACTCACGCTACCCTCCTCGATCGGGGGGTAACATCGGATCAAATCGAGTAAATAAGTCACGTGATCAGTTCGTCGTCTGCTTTCTGCGCCGACAGCCGTCAAAGCTCGCTTGCTCTGAATTTGTTTTGGTGGCGGACGTTCGAAATGACAAAAAAATGAGGTGCAGCGTGTGTGGTTATTGCGATTTGCTGTTTTCAACGCAAGAACTGACTGCATTATTCCAGACCGTGCACCTTCCCCGGGAAGATATACTGGTTATTATCAGAGTGCGAGCGCGTAAACAGGAGCTTCTTCGCATCTTCGTTCTCGGCGTTGGAGGGAATGTCGTATTCTCACGTTCAAGACTGAAAATGTTTGAACGGAGTAAATGACAAGGTACTATTTGTGTTTCCCCCAGAGGTGTGTGTAATGAGAGGATAACGCTTGTAAAGCAGTGAAGGCTTCGAAGGTTTCATTGTAATCATATTCGCGTCAAAGCGAACGTAAGTTACATATCATTCTTGAGATAGCACCCTCACGCTGTACCGCTAGACTGTGTGGAATCGATTTCTGCAAAACAATCGGTGCAAATTTAGGGCACCGTGACTAGAATTACAGCGATCGCGCTGATTAATATTTTTTTTATCTCTAACTGTAAAGAGTAAGCAGTTTTGATCTCAATATACAGCTTAAAAGGAAGGTGAGTAAAAGTGAGCTGGTGGATCCACCTCAGAAAACACCACGTCGTCATTAATATTATCGTCTCTTCGAGTGCTTTCTCCATAATCAAAAGGATCGTGTGCTGTTATCTGCCATCGCTGCTGTGTTTTTTTTCTTTTTTTTTTGCCGTAGCCCAATACGAGATTTAATTCGCGTATTATCCAGGTGATTGTCCCGGCCTTTCCAAAATAGAGTCGCGGATCGTTTACTCGCGTTGTACGTGGTATTACCCGCCGGCGTAGGAGGCAGTTTACTCAGGTAAGATTCGGAACACATCCACAGTCAGCAACGTTTTGTGAAAAAGTACAACAAATATGACGCGTAACAATATGAGTACACGCAATCACCGTATGAATGTATACAATTCTATATGACACATGTCAAACGCTCTATAAAAATTATCAACAATTCATGGAATTATAAATGGCATAGATAAAATTTCCCTAAATGTCTTGTTTTGAAGCTAAGATTACAATAAAGTCTTGAACAAAAAGCTTTGCCATATACAAGATAGAAACTAATGGATTATCGTGTATTGTTTACAAAACATTCTGACATTTTTTTACAAGTGATCGGAATTATAAATGGCACAGACAAAAAATCTTCCTAAATGTCTTGCTTTGAAGCTAAAATTACAATTAAGTCTTGAACAACAACACTTTGCCATATGCAAGATAGAAACTAATGGATTATCATCTATTGTTTACAAAACATTCTCGCATTTTTTACAAGTAAGTGTATCAAAGTTCATACTTCCTTCTAGATACTTTTTTAATATAAAAGGTAAGTTATATGTCAGCGACTCCGAGAAGTATTTAGTGGGCAGGGGCGGCACGAACCACCTGTCATAACTGCGGGTGCCAGGGTCACTTATTTGTTTTCGATAGGTCGGATATAATTTTTAAAAACGATCTAAAACTTTCATTCGACAATAATAAAGAAGGCAATCACAAAATTCATAAATATCTTTTACGCTTATTATACCATAACGTGTGAATAATTGTGCGGTTGATTTTATGCATGACACATTAGCAATATATCGAATCGCTTTCGTTTAAAGAATAAGGATGGTGTGTATGTTTCCTGCTGTGGTCGTGCCCCATATTACCGTGCAGTAATTCATATGGGAAGTGAATAGGGCATGACAAATTTGAGGTTTGGCATTGAATGGAAGGATGTGTTGACATCGTGACAAGGCTCCTGTCGCCGATTATAAGGACTTAGCTAAAGCTTCAATGTGATCCGCCCATGTCATACTGGCAGAAAATGTTTGATTATAAATCGAAGTCGGACCTCGAGTTGCTACAGCGATCATGCGATTGCACGATTGACTACATCCGTCAAATGATACAACGCTTCCCACATTCTAGCAGGTTATTTGGCTCAGCTATATTCACCTAATTTATTATACGCGTCCGCGATTAAGTCACACGTAAAAATTAAGTTGTTGCGAGGCGATTGTTCTGTAAAATACAGTCCCTACCCTCAACAATTCTCTACTTCAACGAAGTGCATATGACCCACTTTCCTCCGTTTGACATCTCGAATATAGGCCGCGCTAGGTTTCGATTCACACTTTAATAAGCGGCGGCTCCCCGCGTCTCTCCTTCCCGTCTTCTCCGCTGGGTGGCGTCGCCTTCACTCAAGTGGCAATTTCAAAATTAAATTATACATATCCCGTAGATTGGAGGTGCCAACTCTTGGCCCGTCTTCAACACATGCGCACGTGAGAGTGTTTATTATGTTCGTGTCTTAGTAATTAACGCCTTGCACCGTAAAAATGCGGTACTTCAGTTTGGCTTGTTAATCGTCATTCATCTTCACATCGCAATATTCATCTCGCTAGCTAGTTGCTCTCTTCTACAATCTACAACGCAAAAAAATGAGGGGTGAAAACAATCTTTGTATTTAAGGTTTCTAGTTTAGGGTATCCACACACTAACAAAACGAGCGAAGTGGATACACATAAAAAAGGAGGCTAAACTATTTAGTATAGTTCAGCGGTCAATTAAAATAGATAATTACTAATTAAATACGGCAGAGTCAGCAATTTTTTTGAGTCAATAAAAAAAAGGTGTCGAAAAATCTATATATGTGAAGTTGTAGAATTAGTCGCTGAATATTACTTGAAAGCCAGTGGCGATTAGAAAAAATGGCATATATTTTGAGCATTTAAAACGGTCACTTGAAGAGCGGACAGTACCATTAACAGCTTCTGGGTTGTGAGATATTGGGTAACTTCAACCCTTGCCGGGAAATTAAAGAAAAAATACACCAAGAATACTTTGGCGATTCTAATTTCCCATAGTTGCCTGTTCTTGTGCGGGACTTTGTGTTACCTCGTGGATATAACGAAGTAATTCTGTCGAGCATAAACACGATAGC
Organism: Ixodes ricinus; assembly: GCA_037355805.1. NCBI lineage: Eukaryota > Metazoa > Arthropoda > Arachnida > Ixodida > Ixodidae > Ixodes > Ixodes ricinus. Next base: position 32,768 of record JAZHYW010052520.1, read on the forward strand.
TTCCTTTTTTCATGAATCCCGTAATAAATGTTGCTTCATGGAATACAATGGATTTGATAAAATACGATGTGTTTTACGAAACTTTCTGCGATGTTACGGAAACCCGAACGCAAAACTCTAAAATCTGAGAACAAAAATAAACACGTAAAACAAGGAAAACCGACTAATGGAAGCTTCAGGCGACATCGTTGAAAGAGGGGATTAGCGGGAAGCGTAAGCCTAGCTTGCGAGCAATTTTACGCAGTGCACTGGGAAATTAAGATTAACGATCGTGCAAGCAGATTAGTCTTCTGAATATAGTTTTATGCGGCTGCGATGAAACGCAGAGTCAATAGCCCCAGGCGCATTTATTTTACCGCCTTAACGTTTTTATTCTGGTTTGATAGTTAAACGCGAAATAAAAACCGACCACACTTGTGTATCGCTTCACACTTTCTGTCCATGAAAGCCAAATTTATTAAGCCATGACGGACAACCTTACTTTTATAACGAAGAGTGCGGCATGTTATTAGGTTGCTTTTCTTTTTCCTACATGCGGGTAAAAAAACAAAAAATACAGCACTAGCCGAAAGAAGAGCGGAAAGCAGGGGAAAGAGAAAAACAACGGGACGGAGCCGAGTCTTTATTTGGTCTTTTAAATTCGAAAAAAAATAACATGCTCGAAAAAAACCTATCTTCGAATCCCCAAGACTTTCTGGATAATATGCTTTTTAATTGCTCGCTGGAAGCTGCCAAAGCCACCTAAAAATGGCATAGCCTGTACCCTCATACGAGCTCGTTTTTTAGTTCTAGTGTAGATTAGATATTTCTGCTCAGAATTATACTGTTAAAATGTTATTATGATGATTTAGCAGATAATTGTCACACAACGAACACAATGCGCGACACTCCACAGGAACTATTACGTGTGCACAGCTTAATTGAGTGTTACGGGAATGTGAAACCTTTCGCAAGTATCGCTTGTCCATGCCGAGCATTCCGGGTGGCTATGAATTGTGTTTGAGTAGGCGAGCTGCACATTGTATGCGGGTGACCTGTACTTCTACAATTAACTTTCTAGTACCACTTCTTTGCAAGAATATTTCGAAACACGAAATGCTTATTCTACTTCGATAATAAGCATTTAGATTTTATACTGGAACATTTCATTGGGTTTGTTTTGATTTGATTGTTTTGGGAAAATCTGACATTTTATCACCACTGCCACCGGATATATCTAATCATCATCATTTATTTTCACCTTAAGGGCCCGGTTAGGGCATTACATAAGGGGGGTTTATACATGTTATACAAACAAAAAAAGGAAGAAACACAAGTTAATTACATCCAGGTCAAGCTCATTAATCATTCTAGAGTACCGTATTCTGTTAAGTAAGGTTGAACGGATGGCTCGAGGCCATTGAGCCTTCTAATTAACTTACGTCCGTCATCCTATGTTAGAAACTGAAGCCGAACTTAAGAGAAGTGTTGGAGAAAAGCCAGAAAGACGGTCGAAATTCCACCCGACCATCTCATATTTCCCGGTGCGGGGCACTGTCGAAGGTGTGGCTCCTCGCGCACGCGTGATCGCAAACCGCACGGTTTTCGCGATGGCGTGGTTCCCGTTCCTCGCGATCTTGAAAGCGTGAGGCAGCGAATGTGTGGACAGGTTCCTCGAACTCCTTTCATGCTGCGCCATCTCACGGCGTTTGTCAGAAAATGAAGCGGATCTTCGACACGCCTGCTTCATAAAGAGGCGTCGTCGTTCAGAAACCTCTCACTTACACCGTGTGCTAGGGCTTTCCGTATCAAATCGTTTGCAGTCTAGTCTGCGAAAGGAGAATGCCTGCCCGCTTGTCCACTGGAAAGCAATCTCTTCAAGATTTGCCCGCCCAATTCGTCTTGATTGCTCAGGGATACTATTTTCTATCATTGATTCCTGAGCAACGTCGTGGTTCGGGAAATTAACCTAGCAGATTTGGGTACTTTGGAAACACATAAAGACTCTAGTCACACAAAGGGAACACTGGCGCGCGTATCACGAATACTGGCCTCGCTGCGCTATATTAAAGCGGCAATCTAAATAGTTTCCTCTATGGTACACATCGCGACACTGTTAGCGCGAACACGACATCGGCAAATTTTCGCATTTTACTTCTACATAGCAATAGCGAGCACGAAATGTTTTGCTTACATTATAAAACTAAACGAGCTCTTTCCGTCGAAATAATAACCTGGATGACATAGCTTGGTTTCAAAGAGAAAAACTGGAAAAACCGACGATCGCTTGTTCGCGCTAACAGTGTCGCGCGACACTGTTAGCGCGAACACGACATCGGCGAAATTTCGCATTTTACTTCTACATAGCAATAGCGAGCACGAAATGTTTTTGCTTACATTATAAAACTCAAAGGAGCTCTTTCCGTCGACATAATAACCTGGATGACATAACTTGGTTTCAAAGAGAAAAACTGGAAAAACCGACGATCGCTTGTTCGCGCTAACAGCGTCGCGCTCTGTAC
>JAZHYW010052522.1:0-37019 GCA_037355805.1 Ixodes ricinus
CCGGAGCGCCCCTAGCGGACACCACCGGCGCCGCGCATGCGCGAGGGAATGTGGGCAAAAAGCTCGCCGTCGTCCGGAAACAAACCATTGGAATGCGATGTTGTCGGAGTCAGTGTGAGTCCCCGTGTTCTTTTTCGCGTTGGAATGGTCTATTCTACGTCTTCCTGGCAGTGTCTGACGACTATGGCGGCCTCAGCGAAATTAACAAGGCTCGTTACACCGCAAAACCTCGCGATACATTCTGCGTGGACGCCACAGAATGGACAATAAAGCCTGACTCTGACGCTCAAATCTGCTCGCTATTTTCAGTCATGACGTCGCTCGGACTGCAAAAGCGTGAATCGTATCTGAGATTTCGACGATGATACTGAAAATCGCAAGCCGAATAGGACCAAGTGAATCAGGCATAACAAGTCGGTGATGGCCTCTAGTAACAATTATCAACATGTTTGCAGTGGCGTACCAACGCTTGTTTGAGGAGGGCGGGGGGGGGGGCGTACCTCTTTTCCCTCTATCCCCCTTCCGGGGCCAGGGCGGTGTCCTGGGTATCCCTCAGGTGCCGCCGGCCAGTTGCCCCTGTCCAGAGGCGGCTTGTTTCAGGGGGGGCGGGGGGGAGGCAGACACATGCCTTGCCCCCCCCCCCCCACCCACAGAACTGGGGAAGGCGCTAGCGCCCTTTTGTCCCCCCCCCCGGTTGGTACGCCCATGCATATTTGTATGAACTGTTTACACCGTGCGTATTTATTCAAACCCAGCTTCTAAACTTAAAGTATATCGGGTCCTGCACTTACTTCTTATCGCAATGACCGATTGTTTAGTCTACGGGCCGCTCTCGCTGAACGAGCAGACAACAAGCAGAAATGTTTGACAGCAGACGACAGTTCGAGCGATCAGGCGGCCGTTCGAGACTGAAGTCGCACTGAACGTAGTCACGCAGGTGGTCCGTACAACTCTGCGGATTTCCCGCGCTCATGTTGGAACAAAACAAATAAATCTGACAACCACAAGTACCGTGATTTCAACCCAAAGTGCTTACCGCACAAAGCAATCATGAGGTCCGACGACGTCTGGTTTTACTTTACATGGCCCTATCCACATTCTCGGACGAACCGAGGAGGCAGAAAACACATGAAAACTGACCTTCAGACCCTTTCCCGACTCTTTTGGCACAGTCCTAGCCGTGGAGTTTGGACGATAATGCAGGTTTTTGTCTGGTTTCTTCAAAAACAACGCAGAAATACACGTCTCGCATGGTTACTTCCGCTCACAGCTCCAGACCGAAGTCCAGCCGACGCGCCACCACCGCCCTGACGTAACACAGCTGAGTTCGTGCGCTTACTTGCATGTCTGGCGCTCACCACGATCAATACCCCAGTTGGAACATCTCTGCAGAGTTCCTAGTTTTCACGCGAGTTCCCAGAAAAAATATGCCAAGAACGTTTTAAATTCGAGCTCATACTCGTTCACTTCTCAAAATAATTTAAAGCAGAACTTAGAGCAAAAAAAAAAAAAAGATAACGGGCGAACACGGTAACAAAAACGCTGTCTACCTAAAAAAAAGGTAACTAAATTTATTTATTTATTTATTTATTTACCCTCAAGGCCCCGAAGGGCATTACAGAGAGGAGTGGGGGGGATATTCGACGAAGGTACAGTTGTTGATACATGAAATATAATACAGTAATTAATGCACGCTTGCTCAGACACTTCAAATATATTTACACAATGTTATAACAGTAATACCAACTAGAAAATGGTTAATCAAAAAATAACAAACAAGGCATTTTTTAAAATCAATAATACTGGTTATGGAGGCCATGTCAGAGGAAAGGCGATTCCAATCAGAGCTAGTGCGAGGAACAAATAAGTTATAATAAGTGTTAGTTTCGTAATTGGGGATACCGACTTTGTACTGGTGATCTACGCGGGATGAAACATAAGTAGGTGGCGTTAGAAGTTCACGGCGCATGAAAAAGTTATTATGGTAAATCTTATGAAATAAAGTCAAGCGAAAAATGCGTCTACGGCTCATTAGTGCGGGTAAAACAAGGCTGTTTTTCATTGAAGTAGCACTGGATGTACGATGGTAATTAGAGAGTATGAAACGTGCTGCACGATAAACATCAATGTGTGTGTTTATCCGCTTTATTTATCTCGATCCTAAAGAAACGTACCTTCTTTTAACTGGGAAACTAAAGTGCTTCTGTATTTTGACAAAAATAGAAGAAAAAAAAAACACACATATTCAGATCGTTTTGTTTTGGCCTCCAGAATCACGAATACGAAAAATATATTTCAAGTTGATTTGCCAAGTGTCCACAACGTTGCTTTGAAAATAGTGGTGAGGCCCCGCCTTCCTCCCAGCGCGTTCGATAAAAGGAGAAAATTGCGAGGTTTTGCAGAGGTTTGAACATTCCCGTGCCTTCCGCTAGTAGTACCCGAGGAGTCAAAACCGCTTCTCGTGCCCTCACACGCGGCACGCAGAAAGACAGTTTAAACATCTTGGTATCACGTCACATCCGGTGGTGAGTTTTTTACGGTTTTTCTCGTGTCCAGTAATACATTCGGGTCAAATGGTTGTATTAACCAAATTGAGGGGACAAAAAATACGCAAAAATTCCCCTCAATTTTTGTTTTTTTCAAGAGTGTCTTTAGTTTCTTTTCAAGATGCGATTGTATAGAGGACCGCTCCGCCTTCAAAATGAGATTCACAACGTCTCTGAGTAGTTAAGATGAACAAAGAAACAATATACCAAACCTTAAAAAAAAGAAACACATTTTGGCCAATGAACCACTCCAAAGCCACACGGATAGCTCTAAACATTTCCGTTTTCTATATCTAATTCAGCCTACTGCCTCTTGCACAAAAGGTGCTGATATTCACCCTCGTGTTTCTTAAAACTGGACACGAAGTTCCACTCAGAGAACAGGTCGGTGATAAACTAGAGCAGTTTCTTGCCCACCACTTCCCAAATCAAATACTCTGCTCGAAAAAGAGGATGCAAATAAAGTACTTCGCGAAGCTGCCCAGAACACACGGCAAGACATTGTTAATGTGCACGCAGAAGTTTTATGAGAACAGACACACGCTGGTGCCCTTGAACATAATATTGACGAGCACAAGTATCTGCCATAGTGGGATATAGCAAATGCTGTGGAGAGTTGTTAGGCAGATTGCAGCGAATTTCTGTCGCTTGTCTGCTATTACTAATGTTACAAGACGGCAGAAATTTCAATCAGTAAACACAAACGAAGAGACCCGGATGGCAAATACGAGCTATAGGATATGTCGGCACGCGGACCATCAACTTCTTGCGTCTTTCAGAAAAATCGTAACAGCTCAAAACGGCAAAAAAAAAAAAAAAAAAATATATATATATATATATATATATATATATATATATATAATTATATTTTTGCAGCGGCTTGGCTTTTGGTTGCCTCTGGCGATCGCTGGCTTTAGTGGAGGGCCCAAAAGCCTAGAATGATCTGTATAGTGATATATACGCTTAGAATATGGCAGAAGGGGGAGAAGTGGACAATGGTAAGAGGGAAAATTGGGGCAGACAAACGTCTTTACCTATCGATTTGCTCTCTGTGCCCATGTTTCTCTTAAAATGTTTCTCCCGCCTTATTCTCAAGTGAATATAACTAAGCCAGACTTCAACAACACGCCTGCTCACTCTGTGTTTTTTTCTAGAAAAATATTTTTGTCTTTCCTTTATAAACATTGTGCTGTTGACATCATCTTGCGAATTCTCATTTCATTTCATTTATTTACTCTCAATCGCCGAAGCATTACAGAGAGGAATGGGCAAAAAGGTTTAACAACAAAAGCAACATGAATAGGCAGGTTACAACTATACATGGTTATAAACCATATATTGTAACCCTGCCTAGAAATAAAAAGCTGGTGCTAGAAATAAAAAGCAGCCACTGGTTGGCTAAACCACGACGTGACATGAAAAAGATATGAAGACACTAATTAATAAGTTATTTTATATCGGCATTTTTGCCGTGTAAATAGAATAAAAAAATGCCTGTTAATTGTTTTTGTTAAAACTATTTGCTTGTTTAGAAAAAGTAACAACTTAAACAAAGATTTCTATTATAATTACAGTATATTATAGCATAATTTTATTGGTCCAAGCACAGAACCTTTAAATGGCTCAAGCTTCTAGCTTGTCTCATATAACAGGCCACGATGAAGACATATATCATATATTTCAGAAGTCACGATGAGGTGACCTTGTGGAGTCAACTACACAAGTAAATTCGCATTAGTCGAAAAATTAGGATAATAGACAATAATGGCACCAATTAAATACGTGTTTCAGTATGAAGCGACTGCTAAAATTTCTACTTCTGCATAGATGAGCTATTGATACACTTCAAAAATTATTTGGCAATGAAAACGTTGCTTTAAGAGTTATTTTCTAGGTTCATATGCATGAACATGGGGATATTGTTTAATCATTATTAAAAGGCACGTAAAGAAAATTCAGCAAATCCCTCGCCAAAGAAAGGCAATAAATAATGGCTACTGAATGGACAGACGCACAATGGAGGTAGTGAAGAGCATATGCTTGATATAGCCCTCGAATCTGATGTGTAAAAACCCAACTTGTTAAACAAAACTTGATGCGTGAACAAAGACGAAAATGCCGGACGTAGCAATCTTTGAGCAATTGTATCAAAACAAAACAAAATACAGGAAGTCTCATCACGGTTAATGGGAAATTATTCATATTTTGACGTACGCATTCATACAAGCGTTTTACACTGTCTTACGTCCTCGCTTTACTAACCAATAGTAGCGATGTGTAGTCAAGCACATTCCCCTAATGATATCATAAACTTAGAGGTAAATCGACCTAGCCCTCCGTCTTCGAACCGTAACGTAACCTCGACTGATTCCAGAATCTTGGTACGTACCTAATATAACACGCGAAAAGAAAGGAACACCGCTGAAAAGCAGCGGAAAGCGGAGAAAGAGAAAGTCCTTCGATCTTTCCTCTTCCTCTGGCTGAATCATTGATGGCCATCGAGACGGTTGCGGCTTCACAAAAGGAGTCGCGAGGGAACGGGAACTCTGGACACGACAGTTCACTATGTTTTGTTTCCTTTTTCATTCTCGATGTTTGCTCTGAAGGCATAGGTCCCCCGGGGTTCGAATTTTCACATGGGACTGTCGCGTTGACTCGCGACAAACGCTGTTCACAAACCGCGAAGCCGTGTCGTTTGGCTGTCAAAAAAGATAAAATCACGAAAAAAAAAACAATATGAAAAAAAAATCCACTTTAAAAAATAGGCGAGCGGCTTACTTCCTCGCGGAGAGCATGGTACACATATAAATGGTTTCTTTTTAATTGGTAAAAGCACAATGAATGGCGATCAGTGACATGCTCCAATGGCAGTGCAGCAAGACTTGTTAAGACGAGGGCTTCATTTTCTAAATGTGAGTACACCATTACTTCTATGGTGCCTGGAGCGCGTCTCCAGCTGGTGTGTTTTTAGAATCCTATCCCGGCCATACATCAGAAGTAGTCCCGCAGTGGCAACAAATGACGTCGTAAAAGCCGGAGTGTCATGCTGTCGGATGTCGCGATGTTAGCGGTTGATCGTAGAAATGCTGGCAAAAAGCACGGAGCGAACGCAACGCGAATGTCGCTGTCGTCGCGGGGTCCGAACTTCTGGCTGTCGAAACTACCGTGCGCTGCTACACTGGAGAGGGAACTGCAGCAGACCTGGCGTCTGCCACATACACCACCCCTGCTGGGACACAGCCAGGATAGCGACCGGCGACAGCAAGACACTCCTGTAACGTCATCAGGCGGAAATCGAGCGACCCTTTTTTTGGACGCAGTAATCACACCAGTCGGAGTCGTGTTCCAGGCACCATAGTACTTAAAAGCAACACCAGGTCACACACCAGATGTATCAAGTTGACATTTTTAATCTGACCGTATCATTCAAAGTGTTCCTAAGGCGGTGCAGGGCGATCAATGAACCTTACGTTCTTGTTTCGTCTCGGCGAGGAAACCTTAAAGGGTAACTGCAAAGAAAAAGAAAAGTGTATTTTCTAACAGCCTAATTGGGACAAGCATGGCACAAAACAAATTTTCCGCCCAAAACAAAATATTTAACAGCAATATTTATTGCGCGAGACTGATTTAAGTTTGTGGCTATTTCGTCTGTTTTAAATCGCGCGCCACAAAGCTGGTATTATGCGTCACGTAGTGGCTGCTATACGTCGTGGAGTGACGGATAACAGCCACTCCGCGCGCGTCGAAAAGCGTGAGTTTCAACTGTGGAGAAGTTGTGGCTCCGACTAAATTAGGTCATACACTCTAAAAAAAGGGGGAGGAGAAATGGAGGAAAAAGCGATGTTCCTCCGTGTCGCCAACGGAAGGGAGGAAATCGCACCCGTTCCTCCATTTCACCGATTTAGATGCAGCGCCACCTGGTGCCGCTTGAAAAAGGGACGAAAATTCCTCCCCCATGTTCTCGGCGGCAGCGGCGGTCGTACCGCCGCTGCCGCTGCGAAGATGTTCAATGGCAGTGACGGCAACTTGAAGGCTTGGTTACCGTCACCTTGAGCAATCCCACTACTGCCCATGCGCGATGCTAGGAGAGAAAAAGCGGAGCTGCGGGGGCTAATCGGAGGTACACTAGTTTAACAAAAAAAGCGAGGCGCGTAGCGCGGCGTGTGTCTCGCGAGAATGTGCTCGCTTCGAAATCGCGCTTGTTCATGGTGGATAAAACCATGTGGCTGCGATAAGTACAGGTGGCGACTTATCACTGGCATGGCAAGTACGACCACTTTCGTTGCGTTACTTGCTACATGACAAGTAGACATAGTATACTCTGGAGCGAGGGAACAAGAAAAAAAGGCGGACAGACACGAAACTATGTCTATCTGTCCTTAACAAGCAAGCCTGCCTATTTGCTTTAACTTTAATAACAAGTAGGGCGCACAAGAAATAAATCGTCATAATCATGGAACTTTTTTTTTGCGTGATTACGTAGTTTCTAAGATCGCTGCTCAATTGGAGTCGACACGTCTCTACGTTCCTAGCCCCGTCACCTTCGCGAGAAACATATACTCTTGAAGTAAAGCGTATGTACCATGCAGCGAAAGGTAATCCGTGCGGCGTTTATTTCAGTTCTGTGTAAAACAGAACAGCATATCCAGTCGATAGAAAAGAGCACTGCGTTGCGGCGAGCGACTGCGTCCGACACACACTGTAGTCCGTCAAGATCGGGACAACAACCGGCTTGCAGGAGCACGCGTTTTTATTTTTTTTCAAAAACCATAATTCCGCACAAGGATTGACACTGAAATGACGATTCGGCGAAGGAACGAAGCAGCGGATCCGGGAAACAAGGTCAACTATTCATTCGGGAAGAGTCCACCTGGAAGAAAGGGTAGTACAGACATTCCATTCTGGTTGCGGGGCGAAGTGGGGGAGGGAGGTCGGATCCGCGGTCTTGAAGGAACGGATGATTCACCACAGCGGACGGTACACCGCCGCTTTTTTAGTTTGTGCGGCATCTCCTGCTACTGTGTGCTACATATCAAATAACGCAGTCACAAAAAAAAAAAAACGAATTAAGTGAAAGAAAAATTTTGTCGCATTTTTGTTTTATTTTATGCGGCCGACTTAGTTCGTTATCGCGTGGTTCCTCTCGTGTCGTGATACGAGCGCGGCTGTAGTACACGACCAAGTCGACCCGGCGTTAACAGACGTGGATTTCAAGTCTACTCGTCGCGAATGTACTGGACGTACTTTTAAAAGAAGCAAGGATGAACATAAGCTTACTCGGTAATAAATTAACGTTCTATTTAGATAGCGACATGAATAGGAGATAACTAACAGTTGTTGTACAAACTTTTATTTTAGCTTTAGTGTCCGAAATAGTTGCTTTGCGTTAGGTCTCGTAACGCTATATTCTGCAACAGGTTGCAAACGTTCTTTAAAACATGAAAACGCAGCTCCGTATACGGTATATATAGCGGAGGCCATACCCATAACGGATTGCTTATTGAGTTGCGGCAGTGACTGAACGATCTACTAAAACTCTCAACACAGGCTTTTTAACTTTCTGACTTGTGCAACGTGATGTTTTCAAGCGGTTGCATTATATCACCATAGACATTTTCATTTTAGTTGTCTGCTGCCATACCAAAGTCATGGTTCGTGTGTCCTTATCACTCCTGGGACTTACTTTTTTATAGGAAAAACGCTCCAGGTTAGAAAATTAAAACAATATTAAATTTCTCTAATACGGGTGACAAAGCATGACCCAATATAAGTTCTCTGCTGTTGCAAGGAGTCTTGTTAAAACCAGTAATATTTTTTGTTTGAAAAATTAATTGAAATACTTGCGCAACAATTAAAATTATTATTACCCCACCAAAACTGAAAATAGATTACACTGGCACTGAACACTCTCAATCAAGCAATAGCTTGGTTGCAAATTTCAGTACCAGTGTACTGCATTTCAACACTGCATTGCCAACATGATTCTTCGAACTTATTAAAAAATAATTATTAAATTTTAGTTAATTAACCTAATGATCTACATTTGCTTTGATCAGGGTGTTGAATTAAGAGATGGGGGCTACTCCAAGAGACAATTCAAAAAATGTATTAAGCACGAGTAATATTTATTCCGTCTCTCCGTGTTTATGCGACAAATGAAGGCAGTCACCGACCAAGTCGGATTCAAAAATAACACTGCTATATATAGAGAGAGTGCGAACTTAGCGTACGTGGAGAGGGGTGGGGGTTCCAACAACGCCTCCAAAATACCTAGGTGTACCTTTAGAAAATTATCGTGATAGTGAGCTTTACTGGAGAAGTCAGGCTGAAGAGCTGCGCGACAAAGCCGAGAGATGGAAGGGCAGGGATTTGTCAATGTTTGCACGTGCCACGGTGTGCAATTTGTTTTTTGTCAGCAAATTGTGGTATGTACTTCAAGTGTTGCACTGCTCGCGCGTCAACGTACAGAAATTACATTAGAGTTTTTGCCGTTTTCGTTTGGGGATCGACCTGGGAGCGGACTAGCCGAACGAATCTTTTTCGGCGTGTCCGATCCGGAGGCTTGTCATTAGCGCACTTATTTTTGAGGCAAGTGGTAAACCGATTTATTTTTGTTCGTGATGTGAAGGATGCCTTTCTTCGTACTATGTGTCAGCTGCGCTTAGGCAAAGCTTTGCCTCAGTTCGTTGTTTCTTCCGCGTGTGTCCCTGCCGGAGGAATCCGTGGTTACTGGCGAGAGGTCGTTCAAGCAACACAGTTTTTGAGCACTCGTTTTTCTATGGAGTATTTAAGTGAAGTGCCCCGGAAAAGATTGTATAGAGATCTTGTGGATGTTGCTCTCCCTGTTCCCTTATACAGATCACTGTATTGTTTGGGCCCAGGTCAAAACGTGCTTCAGCGCGTGAAGAGAATGGCAGTGCCTCCGTGTGTGAAATCTTTTTTCTTTAAACTGCATACCGGAGTGCTGCCGGTCAAGGCATGGTTGGAGGAGAAGGGTTTGTTTGTTGCATGGGGGGTAAATTGTTTTTTGTGCAAAAAACCGGAGACGGTAGAGCACGTGTTTCTAGAGTGCTGGGACGGGGTTTTCTTTTGGGACATTCTCCAACGTACATTGAAGAAGGATTTACCTTTGGACCCACACGGCATTCGATACCTAGCCGTTGTAAACGACGATAACGTACCGTTCGATCTCGTTTTTCTTGTGGGGCTTCATAGCATTTGGAAGTCACGCATGGCCGTGCGCCATGCAGAAAGTGACGCGAAACAGGTTCACGAGTACTTTTGCGAAATGATGCGGCAAATTGTAGAGGTGTGGAGGTCTCAAAGTTGTGTACCTGACTGGCTACCCGTGCTGGAAAGTGTGACTCATCTGAGTTCCTTTTAACTTTGCTATGTTGGCCGCTGTAGGGCCAACATAGTTTTTATCATTTTACAGTGCTTTGTTCTGTTTTTGTCAAAACCCGGCCAAAAAAAAAAAAAGGGGGTGGGGGTTCGGCGTCGCAGCGCTGTTGCTGTTCTGGGGTGTTCTGCTTGTGTTTCGTGCATCTCTCTGTGTACTCTGTGTGTTCAGTGTTGTATGTGTATTTACCGTGCAGCATTCGAGAGTTGGGGGACACTGGACAATAAAATTCGAGCTTCACCAACATTTTTTTTCCTGTTGTGAGTGCCATCTGGTGGAACCTTTATGAATTACACGAGGGGGGGGAAGTTTCCTCCATTGAGCGAAAAAATGTGGTGATTTTCCTCCCTTCTTAGGGGAGGAACCTTTACTCCATGAGCAAAAATAGTTGGCAACTTTCCGCCGTTCTTAGGGAGGAAATTTCCTCCCTTTTGTAGGGTGGCAAATTTCCTCCTTTTAGAGAGTAACATAGGGGACATCTCATTTCTTCCCTTGGGGAGGGAGTACTACTCCCTTTTTTTTAGAGTGTATGGCGTAAATATTGTTAGAAAAAAATTTGTTTTTTCGCGGAAGATTTGTTTATTGACATGTTTGTCTCAATTAGGCTGTTTCAAAAACACTTTTTTTTCTTTGCAGTTACCCTTTAATAGGCCAGCATAAAACCCAAGGCGATTCCTTTGACGACTGAAGTCATCTTCCAGTGTACCGCGTGCCAACGGACACGTTGTTCTTCGGCCAGTTTGCAATGCTAGAGTGGAAACAGATGCTGCCAACTAGTCGAATAGGTATCTTCTTAAAGTGTAAAGGTGACATCCGGCGTTTCGCAACAAGACTTAGTCATGAAAGAGCTACAATGAAGCCGCGGGCAACCTGAAAGACGCGGGACGTGCCTTTTCTGTATTTACGTTTATTGCTTCCTGGTTTGTTTTTCGCGTTCTTTTGGATATCACGGCAAGTTCACTAGCTGTGGAGCAATAACAGGATGCTCCTGGCACCTCACGGAGCATCCTGTAACTTTGACCTAGAAGACGGGCCTGCGTATTACGTCGTCGTCAGTGTATCCTTAAGCAACCCCAAGCGGCAAACAGGCCGAAGCATGACGAGAGTACGGCGCAAAACAGTAGACGCTTGTGTCCTGGAATCGCCACGGGCAAGCCACGTCCTTGTTGTGAGACTCTGAAAGACGCGCTGGCCGCGAAGCTGACGGATCTCGGCGTTCGACGCAGGGAGAACTCTGAGGTGCATGCTCATGAGAACACTGCCAAATGAGACTCCGCGGTGCGTAAACGCGACACCAATGCCACTAGACTATGCCGTGACGTGTCACAGATATCGCTCTGACTGTGCTCAGGTCCCGAAAGCAGGCAATAGGACTTGTCCGACGTGTAAAAAGCAGCAGATATAAAGCGTTCACAGTGCAAAGCGTGTACGAAACGAGAGGAAGTTAACGATAGCGCTCTCTGCCGGCTTTAACGACGCTTTAGGAATCGAGCTTCTGCCCGATTAAGAGGGGTCACCCGTACGCATCCATCGATGCATCTAATAGGCTCAACTGTAAATGTGCATCTTGTCTTAGATATTTCACCGATTCCGTGCACCACCACCGAAGAGGACCGCGCGCCGTTTTGGGTTTAGAACAATTCCGATGAAAATCATATCTGAGGTTCCATATACTTTTTTTTACTTGAGCCGCTTAAAGGCCGACGACCAGACTCGAGATTCTGCAAGGCAGAAGATCCTCCTTACCACGAGGGAGGAAGAAACAGGCAAACTGGACAGTCTAGAAGGGGGAAAGGAGGAAGCGAGGGAAAAGTGGAAAGAGCGAACTGTTCGTCGGTCTTTAAGTATAAAAGACAATAGAAACTTTTTGTCACATTCAAGTTTAAAAAAAAACGAACAAAGTTATTAAATTCGCGCAGTAAAGTATGATTACCGAGGACTTTATTACTTCTCTTAAGGAAGTTGCTAGTAAGTGGAACGGTCGACCAGGATAGCTGTACCAAGAAATGATCTAAGCTTCACAATATCTTTATTCTGGCAAGAACAAAGAGGATGACATTGAAGCCGTTATAGGACAGCCCCGTTCTCCAACCTTCCAGCGATAAACGTGATAAGTGTGGTCAAACCATTTTGACGTCGGGTCGGGGCTTTGGGGCGTTGGACGCAGATTTATGGTCGCGAACCTCTGGCGGTAAGGAAAATCCTTCGATAATGAGGTCTTGGTGGAGGCAGCCGAAGAGTCCCCGGTTTTCGGTATTAATTGCATACATATATTTTTTTATGTTTAAACATGGGCATCGGGTGACGCGGCAGGACAGTTGATGACACTTTTGCTCGAAAACTAAGTACACTGGAAAACAGGCGGGTTTAGGAGTCGATTAAGAACATTACTTGTGGCCATATTAATCAATATGAGGCTCAGTTATGCAGCTGAAAACAAAGACACACTCTGCATACCTCAGAGTGGCAGTGGACATTTCATGATGAACCTAAACTTTTTGAAGGTCCTCAGTATGCTAACGTTATAGCGAAATATTGATTAAAATTCCGACGGCCGAAGAGGATATTTTTCAAGGTCTTCCTTCCAGCTTCAACATCCCTAATAAAGTTTTTTTTTTTCAGATGCGGAGCATCTCTGGCTCGGGTCTATGTCCCGCGGCGTCGGCGTCGGCGTCGTAGTCCGCACTCACACTACGCATGCGCAACTCTCTTCCTTCCCTCTCTCCAACAGCTGCGCGTAACTCTCTCCGCTCTCTCTCATTACCAGCTGCGTGCACTTCGCGTGCGTTCGCTTCCACTGACACCGCGCGCGCATGCGCAACTCTCCTCCTCTAGTCTCCTCTCCTTCAAGTAGCGCGCTGCGCGCGTTCCCCCGGTGGAGTGAAAGGAGGATAGTTTTGGGAGCGCGGGTCGCAGCGCCACGCCAGGGCTTTCCAGTGGGGTGGGCTTTCCCCGCAACTCTGCGGCTGTCGTCTGCTAGCGTTTCTCGGCCGCTCCCGTCCGCCGCAGCCCAAATCCGGCCGGCCAAAGAAATCAGTCAAGAAGGGAATAAATTAATTACGATCCGCGATGCTCCGCATCACCCCATGGTTCCCCTCAAAAGATGGTGTAATTATTTTTTTTGGTGGGAAGTGATTTTTTTTTTCTTTTGCTGGATGATCGAATGCCGGAATCATGTTTTGTTTTTTCTCCCGGCCAGTTTTAATAATGACGGGTGTGTGGTCGACCGGGCAGTACATGCCGCCGCCACACGGACGTGAATGATTTGTATATTAAATGCCCCTACAAGGCAGTATAGGGACAGATGGTATCGATGACAGGAGTAGAGATTTTACGTTGTTTTGGTCCCGTACCTCGGATGGAGCTCCCTAGAGCTAACGTCGGGGACCACGGGGAGTTTGTTTAAGATGTGGTCCGGATGCTGGTTGGAGTTAAAAACTTCTTGTCGTGACCGGCGGTAGCGAGTCATGCACTTGGAAGAGAAGTTGTAACAAATGCAATTGATAAAAAGAGCTTTACCTCAACAACAAAAAAAGAGTTTTACAAAAGGAATTGACAGGTTGCAACAAATTGCCGCGCACGGCCTACGTAGTTAAGCAGTTACAAAAAAATGAAAGACATCGTCGTTCATTTTCATCAAAGAATCAAGGCCAGAAAGCCAAGGTGGACTTGTCTAATGGTTAGCACACCCGACCGGACATTGGGAGGGCCAGAGTTCAAATCCTGGCTCCGCCGTTATTTTGGCTTTCGGCGGGTTTGTTTCTTATATAATTGGATTAAGCACGGTTCATGCACCTGCATATGTTCGTTCATTTCCTCCTCGGAGACCAGGTTCAATGGTGTGAAGTATATATATATATATATATATATATATATGTGTAAGAGGTGAGCGAAAAATACCACAATATATATATATATTGTGGTATTTGCGCTCACCTCTTGCACGGAGTAAGGAAATATATTTCTCACATCTTGAAGCTCCACTCCGTCTGAGTTCTGCCGGTGCCAGGAAACAGGACAGCAGGAGCAAGGCGGGAGAACGAGATAGCGTTATGGTGAATTCGGGTAGTCATACGCCGGCAACCTATTTCTCCGATCGGCGCGCACCGTTCGCGTAGTGGTTCTCCGGAAAGCACCGGCAACTTTCCGGCGCTTTTTCCGCCCGAGCTCCAAACGGCCAGGCGAGTGGGCGCCAGACTCTATCCGGTGTCGTCACTTCCGAAATGGGAGAGAAGGTCAAGAACGAAAGGACGAAACTGATCTGAAGTTACTTCAGCTGCCACTACTCGGGTCAATCCAAGCCGTTGGGACATGGGTGACGGCGGCGACAGCCTCTTGCTGCGGTGTCATGCGGGCGGAGAGGCGAAGTTAACTGCCACCACGCATCTGGCGTTTCGTGTTCGGGTGCTGAGGGTCACGTGTGTGTGCCGCTGGCGCGTTTCTGGATGTCGGTTTTGCCGACTCGGTCTCGCCGGCGATTGACCACCCGAATTCGCCATTAGAGTCAACACTTTGACGAAGTACGTGATTCTGTCCATGTCACCCTACGTGCTGTCGGCTCTGTCGAAGACGCGTCGGCGTTTTGATTTCTCAGTGGAGCATGCTCAAGACTATATATAGTCTTGAGCGTGCTCCACCGAGATGGCAACAGCTGAACAGCAAATGCACGTCCCTCGCGGCCAGTGGGATGCTGGTATGAAGTTCTTCTTTGTCTTGCACGAAATATTGGGTGAGTACCGTAGGCGAGAGATAAAGAGCTACATCGAGCAAATCGTTGTCGACCTTGGCGGCACACAATTTACCAACTTCGTCCGACGTGCCACAGAGATCGATGGCTACAGCACAGACCCTGTATCCATGTAGATGGCTACTTCGATAACGAGTACACCACGTTTTCATACATGCCTCTGTGTGATTTATGAATGGTGATATCACTTGCCTGCACAACAGGTAGCTGGCATCTCCCCTCCTCCCCTCCTCCTCTCCTCCTATCCTCCTCCCTCCCTTCCCTTTTCCTCCCCTCCTTTTTTCCCCTTCCCTCCTCCCTCCCCTCCTTTTCCTCCTCCATCCTCCATCCCTCCTCCCTCCCGTCCTCTATCCTCATCATCCTCCCCACTGCTCCCTGTTCCATCCTCCTCCTCCTCTTCCTCCTCCTCCTCCTCCCTCCTCCTTCCTTCTCCTCTTCCATCTTCCTCCATCCTTCCCCTACCCCTCCTCCTCATTCCTCCCTCTCCTTCCTCCCACCCTCCTCCTCCCCTCTCTAACCACTCTCTACTCCCTCCCCTCCTCTCTCCTCCTTCCTCCTCCTCCCTCCTCCTTCCCTTCTCCTTCCTCCTCCTCCCTCCTCCTCCATCCTAACCGCGTGTTGCATCATGGGACGTTTCCGATAATGCAACGTGTGGGACCCTCCTGACGTCACTTGTGACCCTCGTCACGTCACTCCTGAATTCGCGTGTCATGTCATTATGGGACGTTTCCTATAATGCACCGCGCGGTTACGATGACTGCGACGACGACGCCGCTCAAGTCGGGAACGGGCGCCTAAAGGCTGAACTCCATGGAACGAATTTTGCGACGAATAACTGGCGAACGCCGCCCGACGGCGCGCTCGCTTTGCGCGCGACATAGCAGCCACTGTGTTGATTCCACGCGCCGTGCAAAAGCCGCCGGGCAAAATTCATCGGCTATTCGCAGCATATTCGTCCCATGGAGTTCAGCCTTAAGAGCTGCGCTTCTAAACAGACGCCTCGGCGTCAAGTGTCCTCCCGCGGACTGTGAGCACGGCAGCTAAGCCGCAGAGCAGGGGCTGTCGCGAAGGACAGAAGTAATGCGGCGAACCGCGGGAGAGAACTACTGGGCCAGCTCAGGCCCCTTCAAACTCGACGAGATTCCTCCGGTCGGGAGTTATGACAGTAGGCAGAAACCTGTCCCTTCCAATCAGTGTCTACCTAGAAACTCACAGGATACAAGCCCTTCGACGCAATCTCAACCAATCGGACGGGGAAAACTACCCTCTCTAGGAGGCCAAAATGTTACTCCCTAGGACAGGTGCCACGGCTGGAGCGCGAACATTGAGACACGAGCTGTGGCTTGTCTACAGTCAGAGAAAATGAACTGGACTCCAATGAATGATTCCACTGAGAATCGCAAGGATGTGCCTCACGGGGAAAACCGACCTTCGGAGTGTGAGCACTACAGTACGTCAAAACCAATAGGTTAACGGAGAACTTGCCAGACACAACATACATGGGTCCCGCAAAAAAACAAGGAACGCGAAAGAGCACACCGGATTCCAAGAAAATGGGGACCACCCTCGGGGTTCCAAACGAACCTGCGTCTACGTCTGTACGTAAACCTCTGGCGTACTCGGATCCCGCAGTTTGTCCCCATAACAACTGGAACGTGATTCGCGGCATCTGCCGGTGCGGTTTGCGCCTGAGACCCGCGTCTACGGCACTTCATCTAGTTTATGAAGCGGCCTGGCCGTTGACAAAGTTATGCCTGGCTGTCTAGGTTTATATGTCTGGATGTAACGGCTCGTGGGTTAGGGGAAGACTTGCGGGCAATGACCTGCCATGGGAAAGACATAACCTCTCCGTTGGTAAAAAAACTATAGCTTTAACACGTACCGGAACGTATAAACAAATGAAAAGAAACGCCGTCTCGGCGGCGCGCAAAAACACGGCCACCTCTACAACAGGCATCTGGACGCGTTTTGTTGTGATTAGCGTTCACAGCATGTCATTAGCGGTTCCCGTGTGCCACCAGCTCCAAAGCCCTTTTACTTCCTTAAACGACTAGTATCAGACTATCTCGAAGGAAGCCTGACTTCTCGCACTATTTGCATTCATGTTTTCAAAATTTACTTTCAACTCGCAGAAACGGTCTGCCGAAAGTATGTTAAGCAAGCATAAAAAACGATGCTCCCTGTCATGTGTTACGTGCGTGTTAGCCATGTATAGTGAACACGACCTAATGAGTCCAAACAACCGCAGATGCATCCGAGACACCGGGAGGGGAGAGCCGGGCGGCGAGCCACGGAGAAGCACGGGATGCCTGCAAGCCACAGGCTGGGCGCGGTTCCAGGCCAGACAAGACGCTTTTCGTAACACGAACCGATTGTATCCTAAACAGTTAAAATAAATAAATCCTTGCATTATCCCAAATTAACTGGTACATCACAATGGCGACGATGATTGGATCCATGCAAAAAAGACGGATATAAACAACTGAGTGACATCGAAAAAAAAGGGAACAGAGGTGACGTGAGTGACACCCATCTCAAACCTATAAGAATGCCTCGCATCGGAGAAATTAAAGAGTTCGATCAAAAATCCTAGTCGTGGACTTCGTACATTGAAATGATCGAAGTGTTCTTCGATGCGAATGACATTCCGGAATCAAAGTGAGCCGATGTTCTTTCTATTGTCAGACGAAAAATGTACGGACTACTACGGAACTTGGAGGCACCTGCCAAACCAAGCAGCAAGACGTAACGCACAGATCGTTCAACTAGTGCAGAACCACTTCGACCAGACGCCCAATGAAAAGGTTGAACGCTACAAATTTCATCTGCGGAAGCAATTGGAATTTAAAAAAAAATGAAAGCCATTTACAACTTGCTGTAATGCCGAATTAGAGCGCAGCTCTTGAGGAGGAGGGGAAGGCACGAGGGGTGTCACGTGACCTCGGGGGGGGGGGGCACGTGACCTGGGTGAGGTCACGTGGCCTGGGGGTCACGTGACCTGGGGGGTCACGTGACCTCGGGGGGAGGGTCAAGTGACCTGGGGGTCACATGACCTGGGCGGTCACATGACCTCGGGGGTCACATGACCTGGGGGTTCAAGTGGCATTGGGGTCACGTTACCTGGGGTCACGTGACCGGGGGGTTACGTGACGAGGGGGGTCACATAACATGGGGGGTCACGTGACTTGGGGGGTCAGATGACCTGGGGGGTCACATGACCTCTGGGGGTCACGTGACCCGGAAGCGTCACGTGACCTTACGGTTACTTCGACGCCGACGGCGACGCCGACGCCGCTCAAGCCAGAAACGGGCGCCTAAGAGCTGCGCTCTAAAACATCGCACGCTAACTAGCTGCCTTCAAATAGCGTTCACTGCGATGGAATTTCGGTGTTTCCCTCAACGATCGACTTCGAGATAAGCTCACTGACGGCGTTAAGAACGGGACATTCTCGAAAAGCTGCTGGCTGAACCGACGCTGACATTCAAGGCAGCGTTGGATCTTGCAACTTTGATTGTGGTAGCCATGAAGGATGCGAAGGGAATAAGGAGCGTGATAGGTACCCCACAAGACGTCAATCGCTGGCCGCAACGGTGAAAACAAAAGATGTCACTTCCAAGAAAGACAAGTGAGGGAAAACAAAATCTCGCAAAAACAAGACCCACTGTCGCCGTTGCCGCAAAAAACAATCATGACACTGAACACTGCTTTGCAAGGAACAAGACCTGTAAAATATGTGTAAGAACAGGACACTTCCAACTATTCTGCCGTGACAGGAAACGAGATAAACAAGATTCCAGAAGATAAGGTAATGAAACTTTACCAAACATGCCCCTACACAGAACTCGGGAGACGAAACTCCGTTATATGTAATCAACTCAAGCTACCCGAAGACCGTCATAATAACTGTGAAGATTTGCAACGAACCTCTTCAGATGGAGATTGGCACATGCTCACCCATGACCGTGATCGACCCGGAGACGTGTTAAAAAATTCTTCCACACATCCAGTTGAAACCTTCGGGAATAACGGTGAAGCCGTGCACCGGCAAGCCCATCGTTCCAGAGGGACTGGTTCAAGTGGAAATCCGGTTTAACGGGAAAGTCAAGCGTCATGAAATACAAGTGCTGGAGGATGGGAGATTTAGCATGCAGAGATGGGATTGGCTAGAACTGGGCTGAAGTACAGAACGCGCGTGCAGAAACTTTAATTCTTGCAAAGGTGCTATAGAAACACGACTCCATATTTGAAGGTCCGGGAGAACTGAAGGACTGCGCCGTGGAACTCTGCACGAATGAAGATGCTAAAGTTTATCAGAACAAGGTCAGTTCTATACCCCTCCGACAAAGAATCGAAGTTGAGCTGGATCGTCTTGTGAAAGAGAACAGAATCACCCCTGTGAGTGGGTGACTACAATAGTTCCAGTGATGAAGGCAAAATAACAAGTACGGATATGCGAAGATTACAAGGCTACACTCTACCCAGCCTTAAAGCAGATAGGTACACACTACTGAAGACTGAAGATCTCTTTGTGAATATTGCCCATGGGCAGAAGTTCAACAAGCTTGATTCCAGAGAAGCCTGCTCCAGATCGCCTTAGCGGAAGAGTCGAGAAATTTCACAGTGATCAACACAAACAAAGGGTTTGTGAAAAATCAAAAAGGATGAAGTGGAAACGACAGCGAAATGGGGAAGATGACGACGAGGCAGGAAGTTTGGGATAGCTTGAAATATGAGGACGACCGAATAAACGGTACGACATTTACTGCTTGGCCTAATTAATTGTTAACCGAGAAAGATCCTCGGTGTTTTGGTGCCGAAACCCGGGAAACTGCTTTACGACATCATCTCCGAGTCCAGACGAAGCTGCATATTTACCAGGTACAGGTGATTTTAGCTGATAACCCTAGCAGGGGAACTCGGAGACTTTAACCAAGGAGGGAAACCATCGGGATTGTAACGCGAAGATCTTTCAAGAGGGATTCCTGCCAACCAAGCGAAAACCAATAGACCCTAACGAATCGCAATGGACAGACTGAAGGCGAAGCGTATCACTCGGCGAGTCCAAAACACCAGGATTATAAACGACGCTATCAGACTGATGAACAGCCTTAATATAGACCTGAGCAGGCTCATCGGAATCAAAGAACGCCTGACCACGAGCAACGTGGAGCTTGATCGAATTAACGAGGAGTTAGAGCCGCTGCTATCAGCAGAGGAGTTCGAGGACGAGTATGCCGCTGCTGCCGAATACGAAGGCCAAGCCATCATGTTTAATGCGCAGCTCTGCTTCAAGTTTGAGGAAATGGAGACCAGCAGACTCCCAATGGTTGCGGCAACAGCAACGACTACGCCCGATGCGCATGACACAATCTTCAGGATGAGTGGATCCAGACTACCGAAACTGGACATCACTACCTTCAGTGGGGACGTCACCCAGTTGCGGACTTATTGGGAACAGTATGAAGGAACGATTCACTCTAATCGCACGTTATCAACGACGGATAAATTTCATTATTTACGTCACTACCTTACTGCCCTATTGGAAAAACCAGCATGAAAATCAAACTGGCCAAGCTGGTAACTAAGCTGGTCAATCTGGTCAATGTGGTAGTCAAACTGGTTTAACTGGCAATCAAGGTGGTTTAAGCTGGGCAAGCTAGAATTTAAGCTGGTCAGTGTGGTTTAAGTAAAAACCAGCATGGTCTAACTAGAATCTGGTTTTAGATTCAGTCTGGTGTAGCTGGGAGCCAGTCTGGTCCTAACTGGTCAAACTGGTTTTCCATGGAGCCAATGTGGTCAAGCTGGGAGACAAGCTGGTCATGCTGGGAGACAAGCTGGTGAATCTGGTCGAGCTAATAATCGTGGTGGCTAAGCTGGTCTTGCTGGGAGCGCGCACGCCAAGGTCGGCTAGAGATAGCCGAACTGGCATTGCTGGGAGCGCGCGCGCCAAGGTCGGCTTAGGCTGGAACGAGGCCACGTCCTGTTCTTTGTCCTCTCGTTTTTGGTAGATGACCGGGCGCGTCAGGCGCGCTGCAAGCTACCTTTGTGTGCGAGAAAAGAGAGAGAGAGAGTTGTAGGAACGGAGAATTTGAGACGCGTTTGGCTATCTTGGGCAGATTTTCGAAGGGACGGCTGTGTGCGCGTTGTTTGGAGACTACTTGAACGACGGTGCAAGCGAAGCGGATTTTGAGGAGACAGCGAGCGGCAGTCCGTTCAGTGCGGGAAGATGTCGGACGTCCCGACTGAGGCGTCGCTTCGTGTCTTCGAACGTGTGTGTGCTCGTGAATGACGGTGGTGCCGAGGAGTATCGCCAATGCCATCCAAGCCACACGGATTTCCTCGCCTCTGCCGACCACGCAAGTTGCCGCTCCGCCCCCATCACTGGCGGGACCCAGGTTCGCTTCTCTCATCCGTGTAGTATTTTCTTTTGCTATTGCCTGTTTTTGGCGTGTGTCTAGTATTTTTCGTGTTGAAAGATAAGCAATCTGGTTGTATTAACATTGTTGGCTTTGCACCAAGAACCACTGTCTGTGCGTCGGTTAGTACGTACTGTGTCAGTGCCGAGGATATGTAGCGTCTGAGCTCATGTGAGGGGCCGCAAGTACGAAAATAATAAATTGGATGCCGAGTTGGCTTTTCTGAAGAGCTTGGCTTGTTTATCTTGTGTATTGACCTAAACAGGTTAAACTGGTTGGGAAGTCCACCAGCATGACCAGTTTAACCACCATGACCAGCATGCCAAACTGGGCATGCTGGGGCAATAACCCAGCTTGAAGCTGGGACCAGATCAACCAGCATGACCAGTATAACCAGATCAACCACCATGACCAGTATGACCAGATCAACCAGCATGACCACCATGCCAAGCTGGGCATGCTGGGGCAATAACCCAGCTTGAAGCTGGGACCAGCTTAAGCTGGTTTTTTCAATAGGGTGGAGACGGCAGCAGCTGCAATAGCAGGACTACCCACAACGGAAGCGTGCTATGCTGATGCCATTCAACTACTAAAGCAACGTTTCGGTGGTCAAATAAGTATAGAGCAAGTGCATATGGTGGCCCTTCGAAATCTTCTCCGTGTTCGATCTTCTACAGACACCCTAGCCTGGTTCTAAGGAGCTTGTACGACACTACGCAGCTGAACATTCGAGCTATCAACTCACTAAACGTGCCGACCGGAAGCTTCGCGGCAATGCTTTGTGATATTCTCATCGCATCGACGCCTCACGCCATTTTGCTGCATTACCACAGACAAGTTTCATACAAGGCTATAAACAACGCAGCATCAGAGGAGGGCAACGCAACTTCATCGCCTGCATGTGCATCTATATCATCACTCGACGAAATGCTACAATTTCTTCGAATTGATGTGGAACGCAGGGAAAGGAGCAACTACAGCGGAGCCCGTGCGAACGAGCGAAAGCAAGAATCTCGTGCATATGCTTCGGCACTTCACATCTCACATAGTTCTTTCCAAACAACAGGCGAGTGGCATTTCTGCCATTCAAAAAGGCACGCCTCACATTGTTGCGACTCTGAGCGGAATTTCCGAGGACAAGAAGTTACTGGAAAGGGACATGGGATGCTTCCGGTGCGCCATCAAAGTACAGCGCGCAAGAGATTGCAAAAGGCAGTTACGGTGCCCAAGTTGTAAATGACGACACGCAATAACAATGTGTGATCCGTTATTCGCCCGGACGAGGAAGGAAAAGACGAAGAAAGACTCAGTCGTTTGCGTGTCTTCCTCTGATCCTAAGCACAAGACTTCTACTGAGCTAGGTGAGAGCAATAACATTCACCTACAAACATTTCGTGCGTGGGCCATCAGTGAAATAGGCAGTAGCTATATCAAAGGCATCCTCGATGGAGGCAGTCAACGATCGTTTATAAGAGAAGATATTGTCACGAATGACAAGTGATGAGGCAGTGAATAACTGAGTAAACTAAACGTTTAATCGGGCGAACTTGTGCCCAAAAATAAGAAGGAAACAAAATATAACAGTAGAGCGTCGCGGGCGTCGAAGTCGGCGAAAAGCAGAGTCGAACGCTGGGGCGAAACTGACTGCGACTCGCCACGCGGAGCCCCTTTATGTGCAGGCGTGGGCTTCTGGAATAATCGGCGTAGAAATTTCGATGCATAGAACATTCGGACCTCGAACAAGCAACAGGATTCTCGAATTTACCAGAATACTAGTTTGCAGGAATAAACAAAAGATGCGCCGCTTCCAGGAATTGAACCCTGGCTTTCTGCGTGGAAGGCACGCGCGATAACCCTTAGGCCACGAGCGCGCTGCCTACTTGGTCAGCTGCGCTCGCGGGCAATATCGCACGCTGTCTAAATCTCGGAATCTTAAGAAACACGAAGCTAGGACTGAATACGTTTGCTGGCACCTCAAGCAGAAACCTTGCACCATAGCAATGTTGTTGAGGCTCGAATCAAATGCCACTATAACGACACTGAGTTCAGAATCGAGGCAGTTACCATACCGGTAATTTTCCAAGATATAGCTACCTTAATTGCCGATGACACTTTAACCCGTTTTCTGCAGGATCGGAAGAGAAATCTATTTTATGACATATTTTCTGGCGTACAAGGAACACATGGAATAAGTCTTCTGATGGGATCAGATCAACTATGGAAACTTGTAACCGGTGAAATCCTTAGATCCAAGGAAAGCAGTAGATTGGTAGCCACAAACACTGCGATGGGATTGACTCTCCAAGGACCCTCGATGCAAAAGGGAATACTATTAAAAACGACACTGACTGTGAGCGTAGTCAGCGCACAAAACCATGACCGACGAGTGAACAGCGACCGAAACTCTCAATCCTTTTTGGGAGTCTTGATAGCGTGGGAATCACAGACGTGGAGACATCTAACACTCAACGGAGCGTTGCATCGCGCTTGAAAAGAGCGTTGTCAAGGTTGGTGAAAGGAACCAAGTAACATTGCCCTGGAAAGAAGATTGTATAGGAGGTGTTGGAGGAAAATCGTCAGATACCTCTGACATCGCCTACATCGTCTGATCAAACGAATGAGTGGCTCCGATATTAGTCAGGTTCGCGGAAAGGAACTTTCGGGACCTATGGATCAGAAAACGGGTTGCTCTAAATGATGAGTGAATTTATGTAAACGAGAACTTAACAACAACTACGAAGCGCCTTCTCTGGTTGACAAAAAAATACGGCCAAAAATAAAAGGTTATAGATATGTCTGGGTGAAGAATGGACAAGTTTTTGCTAGACAGAGAGAGGGCGCTGCTCTGATCCGGATTGAAAACGAAACCGATTTATTCAAACTGAGGTAAATGGATAGCTCTATCAATGAAATAAATTATTTTGACCATTTTGCTCTTTGGGACGAGTATGTGCGTCAGGTGATGAACGAGGGAAAAACAAAGGAAGTACTAAATATAATACACATTAACGAAAAGGGCATAATAAAAAAACTGGTAACAAGTTAATGTGTACCTAGGAAGAAGATTAAGTAGTCTTGATGTGTTAGTTATAACAGAAACAGACATAAAATCAGCGGAGGAATGGGATTATCAGTTCCCTGGCTTTCATTCTGTGTCACTATGCAGAGAAAAGAGAAAAGGAGGAGACGTACGTTTTTATACAAAAAATGATTGAATAGCTGAGCATGTTGGAGCATCTCTAGATCCCGCTAAAATAATCGTTATTTCAGTAAGCCAAAAATGACCTTTCTTTTCTTGTTATGGCTTTAAACGGACCACCCAGTGCATATTTATATTGGTTTTACAATGAATTTCAAGGTTTACTGAATTTCAAGGTTTACTAAGAAGATTCAACAACAACGACCGCGTAATCACCATTGGGGATCTGAACATTGATGTTATGAACCAAAGCAAGTCTGGGGTTGGAGACTATCTAGACATATTGTCAGGCTACGGCTTACAGAACTTAATACGTGATTACACCAGAGAAGAGTATCTAGGTGACAAAGTAACTAGAGCCTGCATAGATGACGCGGTCATCCGAATCGGTGATATGATAACAGTATCCGGTGTTATTAAAAATAAAGTCGCGGATTATTACTTCATAACGATAAAAAGCTTTAACTGGATATATAAATACATTTGAGAACTGTGCTACGCAAACGATAAATTATGAAACCGATGGAAACAGCACCCGAACGACATTCAATTACGAAGAGAATTCAGGAAAATGAGAAATAAAGTGACTGCAAAAGTACGGTTAGCGAAGAGGAACTACAACAATATCGAGTTCAATCGGTCAAAGGGCAACGTGAAACAAACGTGGGAAGTAGTCAATAAAATAATTGAAAAAACAACCAAAAAAAGCGTGGATGACGTTAGTACGTAAACGATTTGGTGGAACTGAATTTGGCACCCTGCGTTATCGTTTAGTTGCAGCTGTCGTGAAAGAAATACAAGATTTGCAGAGTGAAGCGCAAGAAACCGTGGAAGCCCTCGACAGCTTCACTAGTTCCCCGAACTCAGCTTATTTGCCGTCCATGACGGAGCAAAACCTAAGTGACATATTAAAAAGGATGCCACTCACAAAGTCAGAGGGATATGATCGGATTAGAAAAAGATATATTCCATAATTTTGATAAAATAAAAAAAATATATTGCGTGTCATTATAAATGAAATTATTGAAACTGGCAGAATACCAGATATGTTGAAGGTGGCATTAGTCCGTCCGATATACAAAAAAGGTAATCAAAAGTTGGTATCAAAATACAGACCAAGAGCAATTCTTTTCAGCTTTATCCCATATATGGAAAAGTTTGTCTCCAAAATTATGCAATCATTTTGCGAAAAGTTTTCTTTATTAAATAGCTGCCAGTATGGCATTAGACAGCACAAAAGTACAACTCTCTTGGTGAAGAATTTCACTGACTACATTTATGAGAATATATAAAATAATCACGTAGTCCTAGCTCTTTTATCGACCTAGAAAAGAGTTCGATACAATTGATCGCGGGTTGTTAATAAATGAACTAACAAATATGGGCCTCAGAGGACCTTTCTTCAGTTTCTGAAAATTACTTCCATAACCGTACACAACGTGTACGGATTGTAGGTAGCATAAGTGAGCCCTTGTCTATTACTTCCGGCGTACCGCAGGAGTTTATCTTAGGTCCTCTGCTATTTAACATTTATATAAATGAATTAGATAGATTCTCAGTTATACCAATATGCGGACAACACTGCAATTGCATTGGCCCATAAAAATTACAAGTATGCAGTTTCGATTTTCCAAGTGATATAAACAAATTAGTAGACTGGTAGTCCTGGAATTATATATTTGTGAACAAGTCAAGGGGCCAACTGAATGTGCTTCTGGACACATCAAAAAGGTAAACCTTATACGTCCTGTCTATCTGCATTCCATCGACTGTAATTTTGCGACTGCTCTCCGTTCGTATATGCGACCGAAAGAACATATTTAGGAGTCACTTTTGAAGAATGCCTAACATGGTTTGCATACGTCGGAAATCTCGTAAGCGCCTACGAGCTGGTCTTAGCGTATTTGTAGCAACTGAGGAATTTCTAAAATATTTCACTTACGAAAATGGTGTACGATTGCACGGGAGTCTCCCTCTTGCGTTACACAATCACTGTATATGGGACCTGTTCGCCCACCGGAAGAAACAACTAAATAGACTGATATATATAATTGCAGATAGTAGTGCTATGGCTCGAAATTTGAAATTCTTGATAGTGGGGAAAAATTGTCCTCCTAGAAATATTGCAGGTAGAGGAATAATGGAAATATGTAGTTTTAATGAAGTAATATTATAGTAACGATTTCAAGTATAGAGTCAACAGACAAAAACATCTGAGACATTCTGAAACCTTTTCAATTTCTATGGTATACACAAATTACGGGAGGCGTTTAAGAACATAATATATTCCATTCTACTTTAATAAACTTTCGGAAAAATTGTACGTCCTGCGTCTCTGAAAGACGCGAAACAAAAATTAAAGGAGTGGTGCTCTCGTCATGTTTAGGTCTATACATACTGTTCCTTCAGTTGCTGTCCAATTTGTGTGTGCCGACAATGTATAGCCTGTTCTTGGCAAAATTGGCTGTCTCCAATTTTTAATTATTTTGAGGCACTCTGCTAGGTTTCCACGGTCCTGCACACAAGCGTTGTGCGCGCTTGTCCGGGTTTCGATCAAAATTTTGTAGAAGAATTGCTTCAACAACCAATTTAATATTATTATTAATATTTATTCATTATTATTATCAAAAGAGTGTTTCTAACTCCTTTTGCAAGGCATGGACTCGACTGCGAAGTGATTATGTGACAGAAAATTGCCCGCATACTCTGATCAAGCGAATTCCGAGTTCATAACAGAACGAGCGCAGAAGTCATTCACCCCAGACATATCCCGCAACGAAACGTGCGGCAGAAAACTGAGGAACAAGAAAGGATCTGTCACACCGCGAGCCAGAGACCAGGGGCTGTCCATGGCAGAGGCGTGCCCTAAGATGTTATGAGAGCCCCTCCTCTATACTTACAAAGCCCGGCAGATCACACGAAGACTCAGCCGCCGCAATTCAAAAAGGCAGAGAGGCAGACAACGGATGAGAAAGGAGCCAGGTGACGGGGCACCCCGCTGCGGCGAAGCGCCGAGACACGTCTCCCGATGGATGGAATGTCCGCTTGTGCTCTGGCGTTCCTCCTTTGCTACCGCTTCTTTTCTCGGCTTGGGTCTAAAAACTTTGTTCTCGGGTCCTCAGCCGCTGCAAAAGCTGTGCGCTGACGACCAGGTTGCCCGAGAAATGCTCTGTGCTACCAAGATCCTCGCGCTACAGGATCTGCAACAGGGGACTTCTATGGCGCCGTCGTCGAGACGGTCAGGTCTTTGTGAAAATTGCTAGGTAAGGCTATGGTTCTTTGTAACACACTGAACGACCCCGCACATTACTATTGGCTCAAACCTGCAAGCATGAGAACGGGAGAAGAATCTCGCACAGGGTTTGACCTTCTTAGACCATCAATACCCGACGTTGTGCGTTCAAAACAGG
This sequence comes from Ixodes ricinus, assembly GCA_037355805.1. Classification (NCBI taxonomy): domain Eukaryota; kingdom Metazoa; phylum Arthropoda; class Arachnida; order Ixodida; family Ixodidae; genus Ixodes; species Ixodes ricinus. The sequence goes on from JAZHYW010052522.1 coordinate 27,719, forward strand.
TGAGGCATCATGCTACGCGCAACTCTAAATAACGGCCGCCTGAAAGCCACAGACAGGGCGCGGTCGCAGACCAGAAAAGAAAGCTTCTCGTAACATGAACTGATTGTACCGGAAACAAGTTAAATATAACCTTGCGTTATCCCAGATTTACTGGTAAACAAACAATATTAGCCTGTACATACACCCCCCTCTCTCATCGTACACGATGCTGAAATTTGTGTTTACAATTTTCGACGGAAAATATAAATCTTATATCGTTGCTGAGAATACACAATCAGCTGAAACTGTAAATTTTCAATGAAAGTATCATTCACAGATTTCTCGACTTTACTAGAAAAAAAATGATATTGCTTTCTTTCTTTTTTTGTATAAATGGTGCGGAAAAAAAAAACTGCAAACTGAGGCTTCGCGAGTCCTCTAGTTCATAGGCAGTTGGGTAAAAAAAAAAGCTGTTCTTCATTAATTATTCTTCAAAGTTACGCACAAAAAATCCTAAGTGATACAGGAATTAAAATGTTAGCCTGCAAATGAATACTGAAAAAAAGCTTCAACTCATGTACGTGAAAAACGTTTTTTTACAAAGATTTACAACAATAATTTTTGTTTAAATTGTGCCGAGATTTATCTCATTGCCTCTAAAGGAATTTAAACGCCGGAGACGTTCAGCGCCGAGGATGTTTTTTTCCCTTAATCCAGATCTGCGTCTGAGAACCGATCAATAAGTATTATGCGGTTCGTAGGTAAAGTGCAGTCGATCTGTTACAAAGCTGGAACACTTTACTAAAATAGGCCGCTCTTTTTTTTGGCTATTTTCTAGGGAATCGATACAGTAGTCTGTGATCTTGTAGAGTATGCATTTTTAAAGTAGGAGATTCGTTAAATGTGGTTTCGGTATGTAAATCACAGTATGCATTACAGTTCAATTATCTTGTGCCCAAGCTCCAAATCTTGACAAACTAACCTTAGGTGTACTTTGTATTTAACAAGTTGTTAGGAATAGTGTCCACAATTACCAAAAACAAATAACGTGAGATGTTGAATAGAAGAGGTTCTGGAATACTTTCATTTGGAAAACCGCCTACTACCTGCGGAATATTCATAGATACTAATATATTGGTAACGAGAATCGAAATATGATTTAAGAAGTAACAGTGGTAGTCACTGAAATACGCCTGTTAGCCAAGTTTAGAAAGAACATTCCGTGAAACACTTAGCTACCATTTCCTTCAACGTTTTATTATACATACATATATATATATATGCATATACACATATATATATATGTACATATACACGCACATACATATACACATGTATATATATATATATACACGTACATATATATATATATATATATATATACACTATATGTTCGCTATAGTGAACAATGCTAATTCAGTTCAACAAAGTTACTTTGAACAAAACGGAGAAGGTGAGAGTATATCGTATATTTTTGCAATCGCAAATGTATTAGACTAAACTGTACTGCTCGTTCTAGGCCCTTTACATGAAGAGTGAAAAGTGTGTAGTCGATTTATGTTCTTAGCATTTTAGCACAATGACTGTGCCGATTCATTTGCCTGAAGCTAATTGGGGACCTGATCACCGCGATCTGCTGATGAAAACTGTAGCCACGAAAATCAAGCATTGTCAGAAAGTACATTGCGTAGGTTGTGACGAGTGACTGCGACGTTTGACCTGTTCACGCATGTTTATACATCGCCTCGTGGAATTTCATTCAGAGACCTAACATGGCTTATGCCTCGTGTTGCGTTCGTTTCTTTCAAGGATTGCTGATGATTGGCTTTCAGCTTAGCTTGTGCGCAATTAAGCCTAGCGGGTAAAACGTTATTTTGCCTAGTTACATGTTTCTGTAATAAAATAGCGATCGAGTTATTTATTAAGAGAAGGAACAAGCGGCACATTTCTGTTAGTTCACATGAAGTTACGAGTAACGATAGTTAGTTACTTCGAGATGGGGACGTGCCCATTACGTGTGCTGAACCCAGTTTTCATCCAGCTCGACTCTCTAATTTGGACGCCAAGAAAGCACCAGATAGACTAGAAAAAACTGCTGCGCTCGGTATGTCGGTTTGGCCGCAGTTATCCGTGAATGAACGCGTGCAAACAGGGAGTTATTAATGCACATGACCGGCTATCAGCCAGTACCAGTGAGAAATATAGGACGCCCGAATATTTAAAAGATGGTGTATGTTTATAACATGACGTATCTATCTCTTTCGCTTTAAAACTTAGTCATTGGCTTAACCTAGACGGCACAGGCTGAATTTTCAGCATTAAAGCTACTGTAAGCATGTTTTCGTTTTATTTAGGCCACTTTGTAAGTTTATGGACCGAATATTGCCAACGTTGTTTACCGTCAGAGTCAATGGATTCATCAAGTTGCTTCTCGCATTTCTCAAGCGTCGGTGTACCATCAAGCGCATCAATAACCATAATGTTTCTCCGTGGCGCCTGTCACTGGCAATCCACAAAAAAAAGAAAAAAAAAAGACAATGGGTAGTTGTGGAAGTCATGAAACTTGAGGCCCACTGTTGCCTTCTATCTTTGTCGTGTGGAACTCAGATCTATCGCTCGTTTTATACGCGATGTTCCGTCTGGATGTTGCACCAATGGGTCTATCGATTTACAGAACAGAAGGAGCTCAAGACAGAAGGACGGACCAAGAATACGCCGAACGTGGAAAACAACAATATTCTCGAGATCTAGGACCGCCAGCCGATACAGTGCACCGCGACCTGTGAAAATATACGGCACTTTTGAAGTTAAAAGTACAGAACCCGAAGCCCCCGTCCAAGGTAGATTTGCGGTTGTGGACGAAGTAACAAATGGCATGATAAAAATAAAATTATATTTCTTTAAGTAATCTTCGAATTTATCTTGGGGTTCCTTACTTATAACTTCTATTATTAACAGTAGCAAAGTTTCTCTTTTCTCAGAGCAGACATCCCTACCATGAGTCTGTTTGGAACCATGTTTGACGTCTTACACGGTACTCTTCTTCTGCAGCGGCTGGTATGGAGGAAAACTGCTTTTGCAGTCATGTTGATCCTGAGAATCTAAACCATACTACTTGATCTCGACAACGTTTGAAGTTCGTTACATAACAGGCCCCCACGCTTCCTGCCTCTATATGCGGTGCATATTGTTACTCAGAAAATAACTAGTAAAAATGTGTCTGAAATTATTTCTCGGTGCTTTTGTTTTATACTCCTGACAAAGCCTCGTTAATTACAGAAAAAATATTCTGACAGGTAGTGTATTTTATTGGCAGTGGAGTTTCGTCCGCCTGAATCCTTGATGGATCTAATCGACTGTATTAAATGTCTTCAAATGTGGCTGACTCTGGAACTATTCGTGAAGTTTGAAAGTTAATCTAGTAGCGTCTGCTCGAGCCTGTACCAGAATCGTAGATTCCATGTCGTCTCATCTTCGAATTTTCAGCTTGAGCAAAAGCGGTCCCAGTACGAATCTTCTAGTGGGCGTCCTTAAACTGCATTGAGGCGGAGTGTGCACATATCGCTTAATATGCTTTTTGTGAATGTGATTCATGAAACTAATTGCAGGAAGCCAGGAAGGCTCATTCTGCTGTGAGTGTCAGTCAAAAATCACCAGTTGCACGTGGAAGTTCTTCTGACATCCGCGAAAACGCTACACCAGGCTGCGTATGAGGTACGCGACAAAAAAGCGTCGCTGTAATCGGCCTTGCGCAGTTGATTGAACACTTACTATGGCGACCCTGGTAAAAATTATTTCAGACAACTTTACTGAGTTCACCCCCAGAGCTGGAGACTGCGGTAGAGGGACGTGCCCCGCCATGCCACTCAGTAGCACGTCCTTTCGTCACCTGACCAGGCTCTGTGGGTATAAGGGCGCGACGACGCGGCGAAAGAGAGGTGGATGACTGGAGCAACGAGGAAGTAGCTTCCGTCGCCGTTTGAGCTTACTTGTTGCTGCACTTTTCACTCACCGTCGAACTTGCCGCTAGCTAGAAGTGATTTTGGCCGGGACGTCGGGTACAGGAACCGCCAGAGGGCTCCACCGAAACAACTCGTCACCAATAGCGCATTTGGAAGTTTTCATTCAACGCACGTTTAGACATACATCCCTGAATCGGCGTTGGTGCTTACGCTTTTCCCGCAACGGCGTTAGTTACACGTAACGCGTTATATATTGGCGTTACAGGTAACGCGTAGTGACGTACCTGTTACGTTTTCCAAGCAGTAACGTACTAAGGTAGCTTCTGACATGCGACCAACGGGTAACGTAGTTACCTTACACGTTACATCATCCTACAAGACCTGAACAAACGGTACGCTTAAATTTGCTCCGTGTTTCTATACTTCATTTTACCCTGAGTCCTGACGCAGCGGACTTCACGAGCTGATGGTACCGATCCGACAAAGACGAAAGAGCACCATCACAGTGTTCGTCAAGTTACTGTACGTGTTCTATCATTGGTGAAGAAATTACATGTAAGAAAAGCCAAGTGACACGCGCTTTTGACGCTGATTGATTTTCCTATTAGCTCGTTGCGTCGGCTGCGTCTCGGCTAAGGCTGACAGGCATTAGAAGCCAGTCGTTAATTATAATGCTCATTCCATGCACCCTCACAATTTTGCCTCCGTGTTCCCTGCGCGAAAGGTGCCACTTTGAATACAAAACCAACGCCTGTGCCTTTTTCCCCAGTGTCAAAAAACGCTGGTGCAAGAAAAAGGAAAAATGCTGTGTCCGTTCGTTTATAAATATAAAGTAACGCAAAAGTAACGTGTGTTATTTTTTGTTGGTAACGGTAACGCGTTCTTTTTTTATAGTAATGAGTAACCTCTTTTGTTACCTTTTTGGGTAGCGGCATGTGCACGGCTCACCATTATGTTGCATATTAAGATACTTAGGTCATGCCTGCTACCGTATTTCTGTTTTCTTATTTCCAATTCGTTGATTTTAAAATTCAGACACGTTGTATGGAGATTTTTTTGGTTGCGTCACGCTCAGGATTGATTATTAATTGTGCCCGTTTCATCAGGTCCCATTCCACGCGAAACTTTATAAAAACGTAAGGGCAACACTTGTACAATAATGTCAAGTATAAACTCACTATCTGTTGATTTGTTTTCTCTCGGTCCTCCAGTTAAATTCAATTTTCAATTCGATTTTATTTTCCAGCTTAGTGTTAGGGGTATTTGGGCGAAAAATCTGTTGTTGATAGCTCGAAATTTCCTGGGGGCCTATACAGTCAGCAACGTTTTGTGAAAAAGTGTAACAAATATGACGCGTAACAATAGGAGTGCACGTAATCGCCGTGGTGAAGGTATACAATTCTATATGACCCATGTCATACCGCTCCATAAAAGTTATCAACAATTGATGGAATTATGAATGACATGGACAGAATGTCCCAAATGTCTTGTTTTGAAGCCAAAATTACAATGAAGGCTTGAACAACAAAACTTTGCCATACAGAAGATAGAAACGAATGGATTATCAGCTATTGCTTACAAAACATTCTCGGCATTTTTTTACAAGTAAGTGTATCAAAGTTCATATTTTCTTCAAGATACTTTTTAATATAAAATTTAAGTTATATGTCAGCGACTCCAGAACTATTTAGTGGTCGGAGCGGCACTAACCACCTGTCATAGGCTGCTGGTGCGAGGTCACTTATTTGTTTTCGGTAGGTCCGATATAATTTTTAAAAATTATCTGAAACTTTCATTCGACAATAACAAGGAAGGCAATTACGAAATTCATAAATATCTCTTACGCTTATTATACCATAATGTGAGAACAATTGTGCGGTTGAATTTTAGTGTGACACATTAGCAATATATCAGATCGCTTTCGTTGAAAGAATAAGGATGGTGTGTATGTTTCTGCTGTGGTCGTGCCCCACATTACCGTGCAGTAATTTATATGGGAAGTGAATAGGGTATGACAAATTTGAGGTTTGGCGTTGTAATGGAAGGAAGTGTTGATATCGTGACAAGGCTCCTGTCGCTGATTGATAAGGACTTAGCTAAAGTTTCAATGTGATCTGTCCATATCATACTGGAAGAAAATGTTTGATTATAAATTGAAGTCAGACTTCGAGTTGCTACAGCGATCATGCGATTGCACGATTGACTACATCCGTCAAATCATACAACGCTTCCCACATTCTAGCAGGTTATTTGGCTCAGCTATATTGACCTAATTTATTATACGCGTCCGAGATTCAGTCATACGTAAAAATTAAGTTGTTGCGAGGCGATTTTCTGTAGAATACAGTCCCTGCCCTCAACTATTCTCTACTTCAACGAAGTGCATATAACCCACTTTCCTCCGTTTGACATCTCGAATATAGGCCGCGCTAGGTTTCGATTCACACTTTAATAAGCGGCGGCTCCCCGCGTCTCTCCTTCCCGTCTTCTCCGCTGGGTGGCGTCGCCTTCACTCAAGTGGCAATTTCAAAATTAAATTATACATATCCCGTAGATTGGAGGTGCCAACTCTTGGCCCGTCTTCAACACATGCGCACGTGAGTGTGTTTATTATGTTCGTGTCTTAGTAATTAACGCCTTGCACCGTAAAAATGCGGTACTTGAGTTTGGCTTGTTAATCGTCATTCATCTTCACATCGCATTATTCATCTCGCTAGCTAGTTGCTCTCTTCTACAATCTACAACGCAAAGAAATGAGGGTGAAAACAATCTTTGTATTTAAGTGCTTCTAGTTTAGGGTATCCACATACTAACAAAACGAGCGAAGTGGATACACATAAAAAAGGAAGCTAAACTATTTAGTATAGTTCAGCGGTCAATTAAAATAGATAATTACTAATTAAATACGGCAGAGTCAGCAATTTCTCTGAGTCAATAAAAAAAAGGTGTCGAGAAAATCTATATAAGTGAAGTTGTAGAATTAGTCGCTGAATATTACTCGAAAGCCAGTAGGCGATTAGGAAAATGGCATATATTTTGAGCCTTTAAAACGGTCACTTGAAGAGCGGACAGTACCATTAACAGCTTCTGAGTTGTGAGATATTAGGTAACTTCAACCCTTGCCGGGAAATTAAAGGAAAATACACCAAGAATGCTTTGGCGATTCTAATTTCCCATAGTTGCCTGTTCTTGTGCGGGACTTTGTGTTACCTCGTGAATATAACGAAGTAATTCTGTCGAGCATAAACACGATACTTGCCTTTTTTCATAAATCCCGTAATAAATGTTGCTTCATGGAATACAATGGATTTGATAAAATACGATGTGTTCTACGAAACTTTCTGCGATGTTACGGAAACCCGAACGCAAAGCTCTAAAATCTGAGAACAAAAATAAACACGTAAAACAAGGAAAAGCGACTAATGGAAGCTTCAGGCGACATCGTTGAAAGAGGGGATTAGCGGGAAGCGTAAGCCCAGCTTGCGAGCAATTTTACGCAGTGCACTGGGAAATTAAGATTAACGATCGTGCAAGCAGATTAGTCTTCTGAATATAGTTTTATGCGGCTGCGATGAAACGCAGAGTCAATAGCCCCAGGCGCATTTATTTTACCGCCTTAACGTTTTTATTCTGGTTTGATAGTTAAACGCGAAATAAAAACCGACCACACTTGTGTATCGCTTCACACTTTCTGTCCATGAAAGCCAAATTTATTAAGCCATGACGGACAACCTTACTTTCATAACGAAGAGTGCGGCATGTTATTAGGTTGCTTTTCTTTTTCCTACATGCGGGTAAAAAAACAAAAAATACAGCACTAGCCGAAAGAAGAGCGGAAAGCTAGGGAAAGAGAAAAACAACGGGACGGAGCCGAGTCTTTATTTGGTCTTTTAAATTCGAAAAAAAATAACATGCTCGAAAAAAACCTATCTTCGAATCCCCAAGACTTTCTGGATAATATGCTTTTTAATTGCTCGCCGGAAGCTGCCAAAGCCACCTAAAAATGGCATAGCTCTGTACCCTCATACGAGCTCGTTTTTTAGTTCTAGTGTAGATTAGATATTTCTGCTCAGAATTATACTGTTAAAATGTTATTATGATGATTTAGCAGATAATTGTCACACAACGAACACAATGCGCGACACTCCACAGGAACTATTACGTGTGCACAGCTTAATTGAGTGTTACGGGAATGTGAAACCTTTCGCAAGTATCGCTTGTCCATGCCGAGCATTCCGGGTGGCTATGAATTGTGTTTGAGTAGGCGAGCTGCACATTGTATGCGGGTGACCTGTACTTCTACAATTAACTTTCTAGTACCACTTCTTTGCAAGAATATTTCGAAACACGAAATGCTTATTCTACTTCGATAATAAAGCATTTAGATTTTATACTGGAACATTTCATTGGGTTTGTTTTGATTTTGATTGTTTTGGGAAAATCTGACATTTTATCACCACTGCCACCGGATATATCTAGATTACCGCATTCTCTTCAGTAAGGTTGGAACGGAGGGCTTCGAGGTTTATAGATGCTATCAATCAACTTACGTCCGTCATGCTATGTTAGAAACTAGGTCAAGCCGTTAATCATTCTAGAGAAGTATTGTAGAAAAGCCAGAATAGAGTGGTCGAAATTCCACTCGAGCCTTCTCACTAATTTACGTCCGGTGCGGGGCACTGTCGAAGTTGTGGCTCCTCGCGCGAGACAGCGTTGATCGCAGACACAGCCTTAGCGAAGGCGGTCGAACTTCCGCCCGACGGCATTCGTCTATATTTGGACCGGGTGCGTTACACGTGTCAAGCGTGTGTCTCCTTCGCTGCCACGCTGCTGACTTCGCCAAACCGCACTGTCGTCGCTTGGTGGCGTCGGTTCCCGTCTCCATCGCGATGCTGTGAAAGCGTGGTAGCGCGGGCCCTGGACGGCTGCCTCGATGCCGTCCTTTCATGCTGCGCCATCTCACGGCGTTTGTCAGAAAAATGAAGCGGATCTTCGACACGCCTGCTTTATGAAGAGGCGTCGTCGTTCAGAAACCTCTCACTTACACCGTGTGCTAGGGCTTTCCGTATCAAATCGTTTGCAGTCTAGTCTGCGAAAGGAGAATGCCTGCCCGCTTGTCCACTGGAAAGCAATCTCTGCAAGATTTGCCCGCCCAATTCGTCTTGATTGCTCAGGGATACTATTTTCTATCATTGATTCCTGAGCAACGTCGTGGTTCGGGAAATTAACCCAGCAGATTTGGGTACTTTGGAAACACTAAAGACTCTAGTCACACAAAGGGAACACTGGCGCGCGTATCACGAATACTGGCCTCGCTGCGCTATATTAAAGCGGCAATCTAAATCGTTTCCTCTATGGTA